>LOJH01019014.1:0-18314 GCA_001685095.1 Ellobius talpinus | reverse complement strand
CTTTGTGAAAACTGGCCCATAAATAAAGATGAAGGCAGCAAACTAGGAAAGTCTTTGGCGTCACAGTGTATTTCTCATGGAAGCATGTCCTACAGACCTTGTGTGTACACAGCCAAAGAACAGCAGAGGTCTAATATCAGGGGAGGCACTGCTGTGCAGAGGAGAAACAGTGAGTTGGCCCTGGATGAGATGAGAGCTCAGCTGTCTCGCTCCCCACCCTACTCATTCCTTTTCCTCTCCTAACCTAATGTATTCTCCTCTTCCCTATGCTTCTTATCCAATTTCCTAACCAGTTGCTTTGATGTTTCCTTCTAAATATTTTTTTCAAAGCTCATTAGGCATCAGAGCACTCTCCCTACACACTGAGTGAACATTCTGCTGACATTTCTCAGTGCCTTCAGTACCCTCTGAAGTCCTCCATCCTCCTCACCCTGGAGCTCAGAGAACAGGCATCTGCCTACAGCACACAGACTTGACTCTGCAGACTCAGTCCCCAGGGCTGCCTATGGGAGGCAGAAGAGAAGAGAAACCACCTGCTAGATTCCCTTTGGGGTTTCTTACCTAATTAATGAACACTGTGGGCAGGCAAGAGAAATGGGGAACTGAAAGGAAAATCATAATAGTAAGAAAGAAATCACCTTGGTTTTTCATCACAGTTTATATATGGTGCTCCATGTTCCGCACGTTTCTTGCCTATTGTGTTTTTATTTCTGTTCTAGTTTCCTATGGTTGCCATAACAAAGCTTTACAAACCCAGTGGCTTAAAGCCACAGAAATTTATTTTCTCATGGTTCCAGAAGCTGGAATTTTAAAATCAATTCACCACTTGGCCCATGTTTCCCATGAAAACTCTAGGAAAGAGCTTTTGTATATTTCTTCTTGGTTTCTGGAGGCTTCTAGAAGCAACTGAACTCTTTGTCTACATCACTCTGTTCTCTGCCATCGCATGGCCTTTTTCCTTGTATATAAATCCTTGTGTTGTTTCCTCTTCTAGTGGTTATTTCCTGGGTTTGGAGCTCACTGATGCAGTATGCTTATCTTAACTAACTTCCATCTTTAAATACTGAGGTCACCTTCTGAGGCTGAGGTGGACATGTGTCTAGGGGAACACCATTCAGCCCAGCAGTCCCCTCTTGAGAGGGTTCATCTCCTAAAAAAGCCTCTTAGGCAAACCTTCAGCTATGGTCTTGGGTCCTTCTTACTCACTTTTACTGCAATGTCCCACCTTTCCCAGTCCTGTTCCAAAGTCCTTCCACAGTGGCTTTTATATTTATACATAGTATATTGTGCATTTATCTTTGTACCTTTTAAGCTATGTTTTCCAAAAATTGGGCCTTAACACAAACGTTTGACTTCAAGTTCTTATTTGTAAGACATTCCCTAGAAGTGCCAGTATAGGCATTGGAAATGAGGAAAGTCAGGAAGTCAACACTGGTATACTGTGGGAATGTGCTCGGTTTCACTGGGAATATCTAGCAGACCATGTAGAGCACATTCAGAGTTGTTCTGTATAAATCAGGAAGTCGAGGTATTTACTCCCCAACTCCCATTTGTCATTAATTGGAACTTCACCCATGAGCATCTACTTATCCTACCTCAAACTTGTGCCTTGCAGTGCTGAGCAGTGCCCTGTAACCTCGGAGACCTGTAGTGCCAAAGGAGTCTCAGACGGTGTCAGTAAGAAATTGATGGCTCGCTTAGGAAGCAAGTCTCAAAGGAAAAGATATACAAGTACCAATGGCACATGCTGTGACCAGGATGACAAACTCCTTACAGGACCTGCCAGGTTCCTCTCCATAGGTACTTAGTAAATAAGTGTTGAATTGCATTGCTGACGTCATCAGAATAAAGAAGAAAAACCATTCAGGAATTACCATGCTTCATGCATTGTGACTGAACTTGGAGAGGCCAGCCTTATGTAATTTTGTGCTTGGTATAAAACTATTGTCTCAACAAACAGTTGCTGTGCAGGTTAAGTTTTTGTCAGTTTGACACAATGTTGTCTGGGAAGAAGAAGCCTCAACTGAGAAATTGCCTGCTAGCTGGTCTGTGGGACATTTTCTTGATTAATGATTGACATGGGAAGGCCCAGCTCACTGTGGGTGGTACCACCTCTGATAAGACCGTCTTGTATTATAAAGCAAACTGAGCAAGCTGTGGAAGCAAGCTGGTAAGCAGTGTTCCTCTGCAGTTTCTCCCTCAGTTCTTGCCGCCACGTTCATGCCTCTCTTGAATTCCTTCCTTGGCCTCCCTCTATGATGGACTATCATCTGAACACAGATGTCAAATGAGCCCTTTCTTCCCCAGGTTGCTGTGGGTCAGTGTTTTATTGCAGCGCCAGAGAGCAAGCGAGACCAGCTGCCACCAACCCTGATCTTCACCCAACACCCCTGACTCCACCCTCCAAACCGACCAGCTTCAACCAGAGTAGCCAAGATCCAATCACTTACTGATCTCAATACAGGAGCTTCACCAATTAGAAGGTTAGAATGGAGAACCTGAGCCCCAGAATTGAGTAAGGACCAAAGAAAATACTGATACTACCAACACTGAGATCGTTTCCACCCATCTTCCCCACTCCACTACCATCCAGACTACCCAGCGCTGCCCTTCCCAGACGTGACCTGTGCCAGGAACCCTCTACTCACCTTCCTCCCACCCTTGGAATCACAGTTTTCTCAAGGTCTCAACTATGGTTCCTTTCTTTCTGTTGTCTTTTTAGGGTAAGCTGACACAGGGCAGACAATTCCAAAACAAGCCCTTCCTAGCAGCCAAGCTGTCTGGTGAGCAACATTCCCCAAGGCCAGGCTTGTCAGGGATCAGCACATCTGGGACTACAGCTCTTGCCTCATGTCAAAGCCCTGCTTCTTTTTCTGCATACTGACAAAGGCCCTGTCTCTTTGCCTCCTTAGGTCCCTTGATGTGAGCTTTTAATATTCATCTCCCTCTCCTTTCCCTCTATGTGAAATAAAAGAGCAACTCGCAAGGCAAACAAGAGGAAAATAACAGATTGCTGCTGGTCATTAAAGCTTCCACTCAAAAGAGGCTGATAAGAGCTGGAGCCTGGGCCCTGACAGCTGAGGATGGGGGAGCCAGGGGCACCTTAGTTACAGAACCTGAATGTGCTGTGAGCTTGAGGGATTTTGAGGTGGAGGTCAATTTTCCTTCCTGAAGCTTTACTATCTACTGAAACCTTGAGCCTAGGCTTATCTCCCTCATTTTCTGACATGTGATCTTAACAAACTCAATTCAAATTCTGGGCTTCATGTGGTTCCCCTACCTGAAAATAGAGGGTGGGATGGTGATTTCTAAATTAGCTGTAAGGTTCAATAACCAACTAAATATCAAAGCATTTTGGAATAATTCTCTCTCTCTCGCTCGCTCGCTCGCTCATTCTCTCTCTCACACACACACACAGTATTTAAATGTGCTAAACAACACTTTTAAACCTCAACGTCAACGGTCTCCTTGGATCGCAGGTCCTGCTTTAGCTGGTACCCTGCTTCTTTTCTCTCTTTGAAGTCAAACCTCGTGAAAAGTCTATATTTGTTTCAGGCATTTCCTCACCTCCCACTCCGACTCCTCAGTGCTCAGCTTCCAACCACATCACTCCCCTGTAACACTTCTCACGTGATCAATAACACTGTTGCTAATTCTAACTAATATAGCTTCAGCTGCTGTCATCTAATTTGACCTTTTCTTTCTGTAGCTGTGTTGTGGAGCATAATAACCTTCAGTGTCATCTTCACCAGAAGCATTCGGCCTGCTCAGGAGAGACATTCAAGATAGGGTCTTTTGACATTGGCATTCCCTCACAGAGGGAAAGGATGGGGAAAAACATGAGACCCTCACCAGAGATCTCAGCCACTCCTCTGTACCCCTACTGCCACCAGGTATGTAAGGGTGTAACAGAATGCATGAGAAGTCGACTGCAGAAAATTCCATCTACACAGCCATCAAGATGTCCCTCCTTCTTGGGCTGAGACTTTCTGGTCATGCAGCTGCTTTGGAATCACGTGCATGCCTCTGAGCAGCACTTTGCGCATGCTCTGTAAGTAAGCCCAGTAAAAGGATTGGGGAGTTGGACTGCGGCGGAATGGTTATTGGGATCTGTCACAGTGCCATATCTGAAGGAAGTAGACTCTGCTCATGTCTCCCCAGGAAGAGGTCAGGAAACGCACTGGTACTCTTCACTTCTGTTCCCAATTCTCTTGCCTTGACGTCTGAAAGCCTCTACCTCTAGATCTTTCTCTTACACTTCTGGTTAACCCTCCTTAGGCAGCTGCCTCCATTTCTCATTGATTCCAGTTTTCCAGACCCTCTTCACTGGTTTGTCTAGGAACTAAGAATCCTATCCATTCCCTCAAACTTTTTTTTTCTACCTATGGCTGAGTAGCTGCCATCTATAACTTCACTCAAATTTATCCCCAGAGTCTGACCCATCTGCCCAGCTTTTAGGGACCTTACAGTAACATCCTCCTGCAGGCCACCATCCCTACTTCTTTGCCTTAATGTCAGTAGCAGAAAGTTGGGCCTGAGAGTAGCACGGAGAAGTACAGAAGGCAGCTGGGAGCAGGCACCAGAGTCAGGTCCTCTGAGATCGTCACTAATGGAGAACAGAGAAGGACTACAGGAGGCAGCGAGGCACAGGCAGGGTCTGCCAAACTGACACCTTGCCTCCACCAGCCTATTTCCTCTACTCTTCAGGGTCATTCTTTGGAGCCTGAGATCTGACAGAAAGAGCATTCATAACAGCGGGAGGAACATAAGAAAAATATCGGACACGCAACATGGAATGGTTCCTGGATAACAGAAGCAGAAGTGTTAGGCATGGTGGAATATGGGGGAGCTGCTGGAAGAAAGACCACAGTTTCTCTGGGTTATCATTCCCTCAACTCCCCATTAAGTAGCCAGCACTGGGGTCCGGCAAGCCCATGAGTATCTGACCAAGATTTCCCTTCATCAATTTCTTCTTTCTCCTTGGGGTCTTAGGACTGTCTTTTAACCCTGAACACACAGACATAACCAAACATTCCACTCAGAGCTGCCTACAAAATAGCAAAATGAAAATGAATAGCTTTTGTTCAAAGTCCACCAAAAAAACCCTGCTTTTGAAGGTTACTAAAACTTTTCCTTTCTTTCAAGTCTCTCTTTTAAATAAACATGATGGCTTTTACTTGACATTTAATGCCATTCTAAGTAAAAAGGGAAATGTAATTATCACTGTGAGTTTACATTCATCTTTATATTGTATAATGTCAGCATTAAATTAAAATGTGAGTACTGAACTCATCTATGGATTCATTAGTGTTACGATTTATAATTCCTAGCTCTTATATGCACCTAAATATCACTCTTGTGAGAATAAAGGGATGGTGGGTAGGAGCACTGCAAAAATGTGACAACACTGTTCTCGTTCTACTCTTGCCAATGTTCAGTTCCACCAGGCTTATAGTAACAAGCAGAAGAGAGCTGAAGGATGAGCTATGAGGTGCCCCGCCTTTCCCCTTCCTTCTTTGCTGCTGTTTTCAGTGTGAGTGGTTGGTGAACTTACAGAAATAATGTATGAGAGCACTCCTTGATTACTTCTGTTTTCTTAACACATTGTTACCTTCCTTCTGCATGAACCTAGTTGTGGTTTGAATGGAAATGAGATCCTCTGAGACTGTAATTAGCATCCTCGATTACTCGATTATACATGCAACATACTGATTCTTGTGTGTGCTGTGTCATCAGTTTCCACACATGGCAATCCCACCAGAATTCTGCGTTTGCAGATGCTGCAGTTGCTGAATGCAATCAGGGCATCCAGGATCAGCTCCTAAAAGTGCATTGCCCTTTCCTCGTTCTCAATCTCTGGCTCTCTGTCCTCAGCTTGTAATGCGTGCTTCTTTGTGTGAACTTGGAGCTACCTTTAACAGCCCTCTCTCAGAAGTCAGACCCCCATTTGGTTCTAAGATCTGATTGGGGCATTTTCCATGGTGTCGAAGTGAGGCACCGTCAACTTCTGCTCTGACAGGAACCATCATCTGGAGAACTCTTCTCTTACAGATGCCACTACTAGTCAGGGCTGGAAGACTCAGACATAAGGTTCTGTGTTCATCAGAAAATAAAACACTTGTGCGCACGCACATGCATTCACACACTGCACACATGGCATTCACACACACTACATGTACTTATCATATACTACACACATACCACAAACCATATACATACTCCACAGCACACATACACACACACTACACATACAGATATATACACACCACACATGCATTTTCACAAATATAACACAAACACTTTTTACACCAAATACCACAGTCATATCCTATATGCACCACCCCCACATACACACACCACCATTTTATTGTTCTCCCACTGGGGTCACCTTATTAACACTGTGCCTTTAAAGATATTGAAAAACCAGAAACTGTTTACATCTTATTTCCTTTGATCTAGAACAATTCTTGATATTGCATAGTCTTTTGCTCCTCAAAATCTTTTTCATAGGCTTCCTTTAAGCTGAAATATCTCTGTCCCTTTGTTTCAGTAAATACACAGTTCAGTGTATATTTTCTTCTCTACATGTGGCTATAGAATTTCCTCAAAACTCAAAACTTCAATATCAGCAGTTTCCTTTTTTAATTCACCTCCCTCTCAGCCCTTAACTGACAGCCCAATGCCTGTGTCTCCTCCCAGTCTGACACCTTCCCAGCAGTCTCTTAATACCACTGTTGAATTTCCTGATCTCTGAAATGAAAAGTTTAGGCTGGACTAGCCCAAGCGTAGATAGCATGTCTGCTCACACACCACACTGAGTCTTCTTCTTTCGTGCTGACCTAACACCACTGAAAACCCACAGTGAATATGGTAATAGTCACATCAGTTCACTTCCACGGCTCCTCCCACACCTCTATTGGGGGGATAGATGATTTATTACTATGGTCTACAGCCTTTTTTCTTGTATCCTTGATAGTTTGGGTTTGTTTTTTTTAACTCACTTTCCTCTTCAAAACAATGGACACCTAACAATGGCAGGACATCACAGGTCACACTACAGACTGCACATCCTGGTAGGCAGATTACAGGGCTGTCACTTAACTCTTATTGACTACATCTTAAAATATAAATCTATGTTTGCATTTGTTTGTTACTATCTTTATGTTTTGGCTCTACAAGAATTATCTGATTTACTCACAATCCCAGTACTCAGAAGACTTAGTTCTTCCTTGGTGAATGCCAAACTTCAGGCTACTATGTCTTTCTGTAGCCGCTTCACATTAAACCTAGAAACACTCTTCTGTTGCTTACTGGTTTATTTTGTTATTTCGGTTTTTGAAACATGTTCTCACTAAATAGCCCAGGATGGCCTTGAACTCTGGATCCTCTTGCATTAGCCTCCCAAGCAACGGAACTGCAAGTGTGTGCCACTATACTGGCCAGAAATACTCTCAATTACCACCACCACTACTCCTCAGAATCTAATTCTGGAGCTTCTTTTGTGGGACACTGCATTTTTCCGAAGCCTGATTGCTTATCCAAAACCAAACAACAGCTCAAGTACATCTCTGCTGGCCTATGGATCTGACAGATTGGCGAACTATGCTCATCATAAATCACAGAGACATCTCAGTTTTCTATTTAATAACCACAAAACATTTTCTACCTGGAGGGGATAAAAGACAGCATTTTGTTTTCAATTTTAAAGTGGGGAAGGTATTTATTTTCAAAATCGGTCAGATAGATTTCAGTTATGAGTCATCCAAGCTCATTCTCCCCCATCCTTTTTCCTTTATCCTCTTTGTTTGGTCATCCAACCAGGCCTGCCTTCCGGCTGACCTTCCTAACTGTCTTTCTTTTCTATTCTCAAGTAATCATATCTGGACTGTCACCCTAGTCCCCTAACTCATCTCTCTGCCTTTAGTCTTTTACGTGACCCACTCTGCAGATCTCTGGGACACAGTCTCTTCTGGGCTGTCTCCTTAATGTCCCACCCTACTCCAATATCTTTACTGAATAAACACGAACAGAGTTAGTAGAGACAGAAAAAATGGTATAAATGTAATGAGATCAAAATTAAACAAAGCAGGCACCATGTCCAATTCTACCACTTGCTAGGTATATAAATATGGAATGTGTCACTTCTTGTAGCCTCAGTTTTCTGTGGAATAGGAATAATGCCATAGAGCCCCAGGCCTGGACAGATGATGACATAGAACAATACATTAAAGTGTACATTCTTTGTTGCACTGATTCTAATACAGTTTTCTAGAGTTGAACCAGTGTGAGCCCTTCCTCTCATCTGCCTTCTTCAAGATCTTGTCTTAGCTCTAAATGGCAACATGCTGCATATAGAAAGATTTTTTGGGGGGTGAGTCCACCACATCTCTGTCACCAAAACAGAGACTTTTGGAGGATGGAACCTTCAAACTTCTTTAATAGATGAACTAAACCACAAACTGGGTATTCAACGAACACAAAAACAAAATTAAGGTTGCCTCTGTGGTATTGTGTGGGGACATGTGAAATATGTTTAGGATGCTCTGTTTTGGAAACTGTCTTTCTAAGATTGATGTTAGGATGTTTCTACCTTGTGGGTTCTTTCTGACTAGCTTTAGGCAGCAGAGGTGTGGATTAGGCTGATAGAGAAACTATTAGCCTGGGAAGAACCACTGACTTCTACATGCTCTGCTATCTTTTCCCTGGTTTCTGGTCTTTCCTCTAGTTTGTAACCCTCCCAAATGAGCACCATCTTGTTCTCCTCCTTCCTCACAACATTCAGAAGACACCATGCATTGTTTGGGAAGAAAATTCTGTGCCCTAGAGGATCCACAGACAAGAACCCCTTCTCTCCATGACCCACATGCCTATCTGGCAGAGAAAGTGTGGCATGGGAAAATATGCTGCTGCATAGCAATGTCCTCAGAATCAAAACCTTCCATCCTAGGGGTGGGTCTTGTTAGGACTCAGAAACAAAATAAAACATGGAAGGATCAGTATGTGTACAACACAAGTTTCAGGAAGTTCATGAAACATACACAGTGATCGATCGGCTCCTTTTCAAATTAGATAGGCAGTAAGGTCTGTTGGAGACAGAAGACAATCTGATCAGTCTGCAACTTTTGGGGAGAGCTTCAGTGATGCAGCTGTCAGGAAGTGGAACCCAGGCTAGGGTGGGCTTTACAGTGCTGCAGCTGCCTCTGTGTCATCCGTGCTCCTAGAAGTAACTCCTTGCCCAGACTTTTATAACCCATGCCAATAAAGATATGTGTGTGTTCATCAAGTTGGACTTTGGCAGCATTATTCCTTTGGTCTGTCTTCTGCACCCCCAGTCTGAAATGAGTAGATATTTGATCTCCTTAGCAAAGGCCAAAGGTTCCAATTGCTTCCACTAAATGCATGTCTTCAAGTCCATTCCTATTTATTGTGCCAATGCACTAATTGAGAAGGAAAGCCCAATCAGGAAACTGGCATCCATGCCACCAAGTTATAAAGACAGGAGTCAGTGTTACAGAAGTAAAGGAACAAAAGGGAGAAGGGCCAAGATAACGATGCTCCTCTCAACCCTAGAGCTGGAAAGAAAGAGACAGGTATTTGGTGGTCAGACTTTGGCAGGAGGAGGTCCAGTGGTGAGGGTCAAACTAAACGTACAGGCTCTTGTGGAGATGCTGCCAACAAGAGTGGCTAGAACAGATGCTCCTGGCTTGCCCACTTCTCTTTGTCTCTAACTTTCTAATTTTCTACTCAATTGTCAGAGAGCAAGGAAATCATGGGAATGCCACATAGAGCAGCGTAGGAAAAGGATGTTGAACAAGGAACACCAATGCTCATCTAGAGAGCTGTTGCCATCACCCCCGAGAGACCCCAAACCTACCCCATTAAACAATCTAGCTTCAAAAACTGCTTTCTTTACAAGTTCATCAGGAAAATAAGTGTGCTAGCTCCTCCTTCCTAACTGTTCAGTTTAAGTTCTTGCATAGAAACTCTAGAACTGGAGTCATCTCTGTCATCTCTGCCCTCCAGGACTGGCCTATGAGGGAAAGAGGACGGCAACACCTCTGAATTCTGTGAGTTGACCTGCTCTACAGACCTTTCCTGGCTAAGCCACCACACCTTGGCTCAGACAAGGCCTGAAAATTCGATTGCTGCATGGAACTGCTTGTAGCCAATTGGTCATTTTTCATGCCACTTTTGAAGGTCACAAAAGTTGGAGAGTCTCAATTGCAAATAGTCTGGGTGCCAGAATGAGGAGCTGCCAGGAAATGACAAGTGGTAGGCACAGTCTCCAGGGCAGGGCACAGCCCAGTTGTAATGATTAATGGGCCTGGCCTCCTTTGGTTAGCACAGACCTGTCAGTCCTTGATAAAGAGCTCACCAAACACTTTGCTGCTATGAACCAGAATAGAAAGAATAGGAAGGGTTTTATTTCCATCTGAAACACAGGCCTAGGAGTGACCTGAACAGGCAAGGTGAACAGGGAGCCCTGAAGGAAGCTGGCACCTTTGTGTCCTTCCTGCTAGCTCCCCTGAGATTTCCTATCTCCCTGAAGTAATCAATTCTGTACACCTCAGCAAGAAGGTACCCCACGAGGGAAAACAACACACAAAAGACAGGCTAATTTAGCATCCAGGAGGTGATGCAGCAGGGAACAGATTCTGGAGGCATTGGAAGCCAACAGGGAAATTGGAGTGTGTTTCTGAGATTATGGTAGCCATTTAGTGTGTAGGGGAGTTCACATGTCTATATGTGCACATGTGTGCATGTTGAGGCCAGAGGTAAATGTAGGATGTCCATTTCAATCACTTCTCAAATTATTTTAAATATATTTTTATCTATTCTTTGAGAATTTCATACATATAAAATCCACACTGATTTGGGATTCCCCTCTGTGTGCTGTGAATAAAGAAACTGGTTTGGCCTGATAGGGTAGATAGGCAAGGAAAACTAAAGTGAATGCTGAGAGAAAGAAGGGCGAAGTCAGGGAGAAGCCATGTAGCCCCACTGGAGAAAGACACCAGAATTTTACCTGGTAAGTCACAGCCTTGTGGCCAGACACAGATTAATAGAAATGGCCTAAATTAATATGTAAGAGCTAGCCAATAAGAATTTAGAGCTAATAGGCCAAACAGTGATTTAATTAATACAGTTTCTGTGTGATTATTTCAGGTCTGAGCAGCTGGGAACCAACAAGCAGCCTCCTCTTGCAATACCACCCCAACCCCTCCCATAGAACTCTTCCCTGATCTCCACCACCACCTCTTCTTCTCTTCCAACTTCATGTACTTCATGTACTTCATTGCATCCTTTTGCTGCTGTAAGTATGTACATGGGCATAGGGTCACCCACTGTAGCATGGGCAACATATGCAGGCTTTATGAACCTTTAGAACCTGATTTTCCTTTCCCCAGCAATTATCAACTGCCAATAATTATTCAGTCAGGGATGGAGCACCAAGAGCCATCCATGCTGTTGTTTTGATTGGTTTGGTCTTATGCAGGTCCACTGTATGCAGCCACAGGGGCTGTGAGTTTATCTGAGCAGAAGGCCTGTCATGTTTCACAGCAGTCCTCTGAGACCTCTGACTCTTAAAATCATTCTTTTCCCCTCTTCCTCAATCATCTCTGAGCCTTGGGGAGGGGACATGTGGATTCCCATTCAGAGCTGAGCACCCCCTGTTCTCTTATTCTCTACAGTTTCATTCACTGTGGGTCTCTAGAAAATATCACTGTGCTTCTGTGGATCCCAAATTGATCCTTTTAAGATCCAAAGCTTTCTAGGTGTTACCTTTTCACACTCTACACTCTCTGCTTTTGCTTTTCACCTCGAGATTTGAGTCATACCAATACCTGGGACTGACCTTACTTCAACAAGGAGAGGTTCTGGGTAGGCGAGGTGCCGGATTTGCTCTTCTCGGTATTCAAATAGGGATTCTCTTTGGAACAACATAACCACCTGACCAATGGATTGAAGAGCCTGAAAGCAGTTTCCTGAGCTGCCTCTGGGTAGAATGGACTCCAGTGAAGTTGAGAGAGAGGTACTGTCCACCTACTATCAACCACCAGGTCATTGGCTCATCCTCCTTCCCTCCATCTGAAATGCTGTGATTGATGATCACATTTCTAAATAATCTAAGAGTTTTTAGAACAAAAAAGAAAGGATTTTAATCTTATATGGAAAGAAGAACCCAAACAGATTAAAACCCAAGTACCACTGGAGGAAACATCAAGTGGGGGTACAAAAGTGCTTAGGACTTAGGGATGCTACTGTCCTTAGGTAAGAGGAAGGACTGCTTAGGAAATCACATTTAATAGTTCTTCTTTCGGATTTTTTTTTCCCGCTGAGTGTACCACTGTGTAGATTTAGTGTATTCAGGAAAGAGAGACTGCTTGAGGATTCTGTCAGAGAAAGGAGCTAATACCAGCTGATGCAGACAGTGCTGGTCCTCCCACACACTTGCTGGGTGACCTTAGGCAAGCATCTTCTCTCTCTATGCCTCAGTTTGTTTCACCTGATTATAACAGCACCTACTTTAAAGGGTAATGTGAAAATGAGAGTAGGGTTTATATTTATATAATGCACAGAGGAGTTATCATCAAAGCAAGGATATTCAATAAAAGAAAATCAAGACTTCCATTGCTATCTCAGTTGAGTTATTAACTACCATTTTTTAAAAGCTGAATATTAGCTATAGTGGGCTGGTTAGTAATTTCTCTTCAGTGCCATGACTTGTGAGGAATTTGTAATTAGATGAATTAATGATCACACAAATTATAATTCAGGGTTTCCTACAGTAATTTGGCCCAGACATAAGATAAACCACAGAGAAGTTAACTCATCCATCATTTCTCCAGTAAGGCCCCATGGTGAAAGGGAATCGTTCACCAAGACGCAGTGTAAACAAGGGAAATTACTTTAAAATGACAGTGCCAGGCTATTTTTCAATTCCAGCTTCAAATGATTCGTTTTATTTTATCTCAAGCTAAAGAAAAGGAAAATCTTAGGGGAAAATAGTGAGAAGTGGCAGAATGCAGGCATTTCAAGACTTATGAGAACTGAGTACCACTCAGCAGCTAGATCTATTCTGCAGCTAGGCCACCATTAGAAATGGTCTTTTACTTCGGGAGTTCATAGCCCCAAATAAGATCATCTGAATTCTGGTCTGTGCCAAGATGCCAACTGTGCGCATTCACCCTCTTCCCAAGGTGAGAGACCATAACTTTAATTTCTGAGTCTTACATTGGAACAGTGACACTAGCAACTATTAATGGAGAATTCGGGATGTATAAAACTGCCTATGCATGGAACATACATTGCTTCATTTTCATGGGGCAGACTCTAATCCCTGTTTTACAAGTGAGCCAACAGATGCATAATGACTTGCCTGTGACCCAAAGTGTGACTCAGGGGCTCATGCACATACATACTGTGCCTACCTAGTTTCCACTATGTGTGCAACAACTATATAGAATTGCTCTGTTGGGTAGGTGGATGGACATTTTGATGGCTGGACAGAGGGATGGGTGGGTGAATGGAGCTGCCATAAGAGAGAATGCATAATGTATCCGTAAAAATCTCTCCTTCCTGTGATCTGGACACCAGGAGAGAAGTCCAGGCAGAATTTTAGTGATCAAAACTTGGACTTGGACTTGTTCTAGGATCTTCACCGTGGCTCACAGTGCAGGAGGAGTGGCAGTCAGAACACCAGTAAAATCCCAACTATCATCATCTGTTCACCTTGAGCGCAGCAGCACAAACTTGTAACTACAGAGCCATCTAGCAGGCATGTGTCCTTCGGCTCCAGAAACCTCTTTTCTAATACACTGGCACATCTGCAAAACTCACAGAAAAGATATTTTTCCTTTGTATATTTGGAACAAAGACAATGACTTCCTTACTCATCCGTGGTGATCTTCAAAACCAGGGTCAAAGAGGCGAGTAGAAAGCAGACTATGAGGACCCAGATTTCCTGCCTAGAGCCAGCTGCATGGACAGATAGCCTGACAAGAGAAAAACTATAGGATTCCTGCTGAAAGATGAGTTCTCACACAATTCCCTGGTATCCAGCATTGTCAGCTGCTGCTTTCAGCCCTGAGGAAGGGGTAACCTACTCCCGTCTCCTAGCTGACGACGAATAAGCATAAAGTCCACCCACCAGACTGGGGCCTAGGTAAACAAGCCTCCATCTTACACAGAAATTCACTAGCTGAAGAATCACAGCTTTGAGTCAGCTCCATCTCCCAGGGCTATGCAGCATAGCTCCTGATTAAATTCCTGCAACTGGGCACAGTCTCTCTCCTCAACAATGAAAGCGATTGGGCGGGGGTGGGGGGAGGAGCAGAGAGAAACAATAGAGTTTACCATGTTAATATTCTGTGCATTCTTTCAGGAGTGGGATGAATACTGAGTGCTGTGAGAAGCTCATCCTCCCACAACCAGGGGTTGAACCTGGGCTCTATAGGCTGAGAATGTGCTGGTCTAAAAGAAAAAGCCCACTGGCTGACAGGCACTGAACCTGAGAAACAAGCAAGCTCTCCCTTCCTAGATGTGATCATAAATGAGCCGGAAGCCTCAGACTGGGATTTGTTACTAGAGCCCCATGCCATTGAGGACAGAAGCCTTTTAGGAGTAATAACACTGTTTATTAAGTGCCTGCAGTGAGTCAGTCACCGTGTTGAATCCTTTGCAAACATTATTTAATTGTGAACAGCTATTAATCACAAAATCAGGCCACACTCGTTGTTTTCAAAGTAAAATAAATGAACAAAATAGAAAAATAAATCCCTTGTAATTCTGTCTCACAAAGATAATCTGCATTAACACCCAGGCGTTTATACTATGCAACAATGCTAGGAGCTGTAGATATTACTATGCATTTTTAATTGAGCCTAGAGAGATTGAGTATCTTCTACACAAAAGCTATTGCCCCCATAGAGTCCCTGCCTAGAAAGCAGGTGTTTTCATTTGCTGAATGTCAACTAAGTGTATATGCTAACACTGTTCTTAGAGACGGGAATGGGTGACAGCTCCATAAAGAATAGGCACATGGGAGTTTTCTCACCATGAACCTTAAATATAGAAGCAGAGCCCCTCAGTGCACAAGTAAGTGATCTCTGAAATTGGGATGCAGAAAACATATTTTCATTTTAAGTGGAAATTGTGGGAAAGATAGTAACTCAGAATGGATCAGAAAAGAATTTGGGGATGTAATAACAATTTCACTGATAAAGCATAACCTATGTGGTATTGACTGTTGGGTCACTCTTTTTCTTAAGTACAACAAAATCTTATATATGTGTGTGTGTGTGTGTGTATACCCATAGTGGTCTTCCTCTGAACTATACCCCAGCCCCTGCTGTCATTTTATTACAGGTAAGAAAATTGGAGCAAGTAACTTTCACAGCCACACAGCCACACAACCACACAACCACACAGCCACACAACCACACAGCCACACAACCACACAGCCACACAACCACACAACCACACAGCCACACTATCAGGAAGTGGTGAAGCCTGAGATAACAACCCAGGCTCCTCATGTCATAGCCGTGACCCTCCGCTGCCTGTGTTTGAATTGAAGCCTGGATGACCAGGCACCAACCCACACAGATCCACAGAGTGTTCAGGCACAGGAGAACAAGCCGGTAAAACCCTGTGGTGGAGATTGTTCTGCCTGTCAAGATCAGAAAGAGTGCCACTGGGGACTCAGGCCAGATCAGGTGGAGTTCAGGAGCCAGGCAGAAAGGTCCTTGAATTTCAAATGCTGTAGAAAGAAACTGAATATTTCAGCAGAGGAGTACCAATTGGATTTGTACTTTAAAGAGGTTTCTTTGTTACTGAGTAGAGATCTGAGTTCAGGGGAACAAATCAGAGAGGATCCCTCTGGTCAGTTACAGGTCCATACTGAAACAAAGTGACTCACATTAGATGAAATCAAGGGGGCGGGGGGAATGGCTGGTGCATGGAGTAATTTTTCCAATTAAAGTACACTGCCTTATACAAAAGCCCTTTTGTAAGAGCTCCTGTTCGGGATGGGTAAACACCTAGCAGGGTTGGTGGGAGGCACAAAGAATGACAGAAGCAAGTCCGCCATCATGGGCTGGAGTCAGGGAAGGAGTCTGTCACATAGGCACAGAAGATACCAATCCCCACCACTTAGCAGGTAAGTGGCTGGGGTTTCCCAGGTTGTACTCTAAGCCCTTTCTGCATATTCATGGAATCATCACAGCAAGGCTCTGGGGAAGGTGGGGAAGCTGTTAGCATTAACCCCATTTTACAGAGAGAGCAAGACAGGCCTACACATGACAATAAATGGCAGAACTGAGCCTTCGATTCTAGCAGACTGACTCTAGACCATAGCTATTATCCACTCTGTTGACCTGTTTTTGAAAGATGTCCCACTAATCCTACCAGCAGCCCGGAGAGCTGCCAGATGGCCAGGGAGCATGCACACAGCACTGGCAGCAATGGCCTGCCATTGTTTTCTAACAAGGGTGATTGCATTTAAAACAAAACTAAGATATTTACATTCAGTCTCAAGAAAGAACAGAGGGTAGGGCTGAAAGCCTGCTTTTGGATGGGTATCATGTGTGGACAATTTGGACAGTTTGGTCAACTTGAATTTAGAAAGAAACCTCCAAATGAATTAACCTATGACTGCAGATGGTGGTCATTATAACTAAGCACATCACTTTGAACTAAATTGTAAACTTTCTGGGTACAGTATATTAACCCTTCTTAAATGGAAAGATAGCCCTCTCAGCAGGTAAGGATTCAACATAGAAGTAAGATATCAGTGAATGGTAAGGATACTCTCAAAGAAGCCGCATTTTGGACAAGCATGCTTAACAACAGCTATCTTCCTTTGTGTGTACTTGCCATAGTTACCAGAGAGAGTATTCTTATTGATGAGATGTTAGGTTATATATTAATCAGATAATCTGAATGTATTTATTGTAATAACAGCCTACACTGGGGAGATTAACCAGAGGAGAGACAAGTACATGTAGGGTGCAATTCTTTCCTCCAAATCGAGAGTTTAGCCAGAGAAATACTGTTTCCATCACTTCAGTTAAGGGGACTTGGGTTCATGCTAAATATTTTTTATTAACCTTTTTTATTTATCTTATATACCAACCACAGTTTCCCCTTCCTCCTTTCCTCTCTCATCCCCTCCCCCTGCCTCCCTTCCACCCACCCCATCCACTCCTCCTCCATCTCCATTCAGACGGGGTAAGGCCTCCCTTCGGAATCAGCAAAGCATATCAAGTTGAGGAAAGAACAAGCACTTCTCTCCTGTATCAAGGCTGAAGAGAGCATCTCACCATAAGGAATAGGTTCCAAAGACCCAACTCATGTATCCTGTATCAACTCACGTATCTGCTCCTACCGCTAGGGGCCCCACAAAAGACCAAGCTATTCAACTGTCACCTAGATGCAGAGGGCTTAGGTCAGTCCCATGCCAGCTCCCTAGCTGCCCATCCAGCGTCCGTGAGTTCCCACAACCTCAGTTCAGTTGTCTCTGTGGGTTTCCCTGTCATGATCTTGATCTGTCCCCCCGATCATAAAATCCCTCCACCCTGTCTTCACGTGAACTCCTGGAATTCAGACCAGTGCTTGGCTGTGGATCTCTGCATCTACTCCCATCAGGTACTGCATGAAGGCTCTATAATGACAATTAGAGTAGTCACCAATGTGATTACAGGGGAAGGTCAATTCAGGCACCCTCTCTACTATTGCTAGGTGCTGTGGGATAATGCTCTTGTACCCTGTAAAGATTTGTCACTTGTGTTGGCTTAATAAAACACAAATTGGCCAGTAGCTAGGCAGAAACTATAGATGGGGTGACCAGACTAGGAGAATTCTGGGAAGAGGAAAGGCTCAGTCTGCAATCACCACCAAAATGCAGAGGAAGCAAGATGAAAATGCTGCACTGAGAAAAGGTACCAAGCCACATGGCTAAACATAGATAAGAATTATGGGTTAATTTAAGGTGTAAGAGTCTTTACTCAGTGGTAGTATCGTAGCCAATGAGGTTGATTCAAGGCACAATTATTGCTAATGGAAACTTTTCCCAGTTTAAGTTGTAGGAGCTAGTAAATAATAAGCCTGAACTACCAGGCCAAACAGTTTATAATTAATATAAGCCTCTGCATGTTCCTTTGGAACTGAATGACTGTGGAACCAGGTAGGACAGAAACGTCTGTCTACAGCTAGGAGTCTTAGATGGGGTTATTCTTGTGGAATCCTGGGAGTTTCCTTGGCATCAGGTTTCTCCCTAACCCCATAATGGCTCCCTCTATCAAGATATCTCT
>LOJH01019012.1:6033-21441 GCA_001685095.1 Ellobius talpinus | reverse complement strand
CTCCCTCCCTCCCTCTCTCTCTCTCTCTCTCTTTCTTTCTCTAACACTGGGTCCCACTAGCTTTTGGAATGAGTAGCCCTGACCTTCTCTTGCCTGTTCAAGCAGTGTGGGGCAGGAAGGGGAAGGGTGGAGGAGAGTTCCCACCCTTTCCTGCATAACAGCGTGGGCCCCAGCTACCCAAACAGCCCCAACAGAAGGAACAGTGTCTTCGTGTGTCTTGTGCTGCTCTCTGCCGGGTTCCTCAATTGAAATCATCTTTTAGATCTTTCAATTACACTGTGATTTTTTTTCTCTTTCAACAAGGCAAAATTGCCTCATTATTTGCAAGAGTGTATCAATAATACAAAAATAGCACACTGCAGAAAGCCGCATCAATTAATACCCACATCTTTTTCGGCTCCAGACAATGATTGCTAAAAAGAACCATTTCCACTAATTTAACATATTATCTGCCATGTGAAGTACCTTTCCTGCATCTGGAGAGGAGAGAAGCACTCAGATTGGTTGGGGCAGTCTGGGAGCCTTTTATTTGGACCCTGTATTGTTGTTATTTTTTTAAAAATAGCCCCGATTATCATATTTCAAGGGGCTCCAGACCAAAACCATAGCAAGCTGCCAGCTGATGAATCACTGACAGCGCAGGCTGCAGACAGCTAGAGCTGCTGACACCTTCAGTGAAGAAGTGGGGAGGTAGAGGAACTCTCTCCCTCGAGGCCCCTTTGACTCCCTAGCTTGGACTATTCAGGACCTGCTTTCTCATCCACACACTGCAAAGAAGCTTCTCCCCTAGACAGATGTACCTAGAGCTGTGGACCAGCGCGGACCAGCGCAGACCAGCCTTGCTATGTTTCTCAATAGATGAAGGCAAGCCTCAACCCTGGTGTTCCCATAGGAGTGCACACAGGCCAGAGGACCCTGATATGTCAATTCTCCCTCCTTCTTCCCCTCCCTTTAGAATTCAAGCTGTGTGTGTGTGTGTGTGCCCTGAATGGAGACTCTCCTCTCCAACCAGAAAGGCCTAAGGCAAGCTCAGAGTGGGAATAAAGATGACTCATGACTCACTCTAAACAAGGGAGAAAGGAAGAGAGGTTTGTTTGTTTTTTTTTTCCACAGTGAGGAAGGCACTTTAGTGTTAATTGTTAAAAGAACTCTTGATGCCACTTCAGGAAGTTAGCCTCAGAATGAGGAGATGGAAGAGGAAGTCTTAGGACAACAGGACCACCTACCAACATGACCAGAAGAGAAAGTGAACCATAGAGCAGGATGGACCACATAGAAAGTAAAGGAGAGTAGGGGGGGGAGGTGCTTGTCCGGCTCACATCAGGAACTGAAGTTGGACCCCAGCATCAGCATAGAATGTCAGGCTCAGAGACACACATCTGTAACCTCAGAGCTGGGAAGGCTGAGGAGGTGGGTCCCTGAAACCCACTGACCAGCAAGCCTACCTGAATTGATGCACTTCAGGTGCAGTGAGTGACCCTGTTTCAAAAAGTAAGGCATTGCTTAGCAGTTAAGAGCACTCTTGAAGAGAACCTGGGGTTCAGGTTCCCAGCCCCCACATGGTAGCTAACAGATGCCTGTGACTCCAGTTCCGAGGAATATGATGCCTTCTCGCATGTGCTGAGTATGCGTACATGCACATAAGATAAACTTAAAAATAAAAGTAAGGCGGAGAGCATTTGAGAAAGATACCCAGTGTTGACCTCAAACACAGGAACAAACCCAGGAAGAATACCTTACTCGTGGGTGGTGTTTCTGTGGTAAACAGCTTGCTGAGTACACGGAGACCCCTGTGGGTACACAGGAAGGCCCAAGAGCTACCTCTTTAGCTGTGCAGAACTCTAGTTTTCTTTCCCAAAAGCCTTCAAAAGAGTTCTGTTTCAGCATCTCCAGCCAGGGAGGCAGGCAGGGCTGTTGGGAGGATCCCTGAGGGCTGAGGAGAAGAGCAGACCTTGCTGGCCCACATAAAAGGATGGGCAGGTGAGCGGGCATGGTGTGCCCCCCACCCCCACCCCGTGTGTTCCGAGGGAAGGCTGTCCTTGGCTAAGAGGTCAAGGAATGAAGAGTCTGGGGTCAGGAGACTGAGCGAGATCAGGAAGCTGTGAAATCAGACCAGTCCTGAGGATGACTCAGAGAGCTCAATACTGGACCCTTTGATCCCCACAATGAAACTGAAGGCTGGCTGGCTGGCTGGAGGTGGATCTTTCCCAAGGAGCCCATGGCTACTTGTGCCCTCTCCAGATGCCTTTGGCTAAGGAGGAGAAGGAGAAGCAGGGCAACCCACAGAGACCTGCTCCGAGGTAATGAGCGGAAATAGAAAATGTAATTAACATGTCTGCCCTGAGAAACGAGAGCTAACTCTATTACCCTAGGCCTCCCTGCTTCCACTATGAATGATTGCGTTTCAATTATGATCCCCAAAGTATTTCCTTCAGGAAATATGTCAGGGTTCCGCAATAGGAAAGAAGGAAATGGAGCCATGAAAGTTTAATTTATTGTGGTGACTGCATTTTAAAAAGGAGAAAGAACGGGACTGCAGGGGACTGGAGACAAATACAGCACAGGCTCACGTCCTGTGAACAGGGAGTGTTTGTGTCAAAGAAGCCCAGCCTGGCTGGAATCTGGTCCTGATGATTCAGGGTGGCAGAGACTCACCTCCTGTGAACAGGGACTGTTTGTGTCAAAGAAGCCCAAACCTGGATGGAATCTGGTCTGATGACATAGGATGGCAATGGTAAGGGGACTCCCTCACCCTCCAAGACACCATGTGTACTCTGATTCTTACTAGCCTGCTTTGTGGGCCCCTTGAGACATTCAGGAAGGAGAGAGAGCACTTGGTTAGAGGGTGAGCAGTGGTCTGGCCCCAGCACCCTACAGGATACAGGGCTGGATGGGTAGGGTGTGTCCAGTGCCCTCTGAAATCTCAGAGTGTACTAACGGTAAAGAACTGGCAGCTAAAACGGCTGGGATAGAAACTGAACAAAAGGGCTCCCTCCTACAGCAATCAATAGGTGGGGAGTCAGCTGAGGAAATCAATAGGTTACCAGGGTTCTGACTCATACTGGTCAATGGTCCTCTCAGGGGAGACATCACCTCCCATCACCTCCGCAGACTGCAGAGGGGCTACAGATTCCTCCAATGCTGCATTCATTCATTTATTCCTTCATTCATTGATGCTCCCACTCTAAGTGGGAGCTGGCAATTCCATCAAGAATAAGCCCCCCTGCACCCTGAGGACAAAACAGGCTGCTGAAGGAGATGTAATCAGGAAGTCAAGATAAATAAGGAGGCAGGGCTAAACCAGAGGCTTAGCTCTGTTGGAGTCCCTAGGATCTTGGCTACAGTGGCTCAGGGGATTCTCCATAGGAGAAAAGCAGGTTTCTGATAGAGAGGGAGGCCTCCACAGCGATTCCTAGGCAGGCTAGCAGGTTTCCTGGGGGTTAAATGGGAACAGGGTCCTGTAGGGAAGCCGGAGACTCCATGCTTTCAGGCTGTCCAGGTTGTAGTCGGGAGGGACAGGAGAGAGACTTGAGTGTCAGTCAGGTTGAGGGGTGGGAGGGGTAGAGGGCAGGGAGCATGGATTTAACCTGGACTGTACTGGAATCCTCAGGGAAGACTTCAGCATGAGGGTGGCCTTAGGAAACTACATGAGGAAGAGGACTTACTAGCAGAAGCCAGCTGACTGGAGGGACAGAGACTAAAATCTGGAGTCCCACAGGAGGCCAGCATCATGCAAGAGGGATGTTCCAGGGCTGAGCAAGGGAGTGGAAGAACAGCCCTAAAGGAGGGTGTCCCAGGGACTCTGCCGAAGGTCAGGAAAGGTCAATGGAATGTGTGCTGAGCTTTGGCTCACAAACACAGTCTGCTACAATCCACACTTTGATGCAAACACCTAGAGCATGATAGGATTGGGGGATCCATTATTTACTTCTTAATCAGGAACTGACTCATAAGGACCTTACCCTATCTGTTGTATCATTGTACATTACCTTATTTAACCCCCAAGACAGTTCTGCAAAGCCACGAGCAGACAAGAAAGCTGCTGTGTCTAGCCCTCTGGGTTAAGATCAAATGTAAAGACAAGAAAACCAAAGAAGGGGTTGGAGGGGATGACTAAGTGGTTAAGAGCACTGGCTGCTTTTCCAGAGGACCCCAGCACCTACATACAAGCTCATACAAGTTCAATTCCCAGCACCTACATACAAGCTCACAACTGCCTGTAACACCTGTCCCTCTTCCGGCCTCTGAGGGAACTAGGCAGCAGCCATGTACAACCATACACATAAGAATAAATGAATATAATAAAATAATATAAATAAGAAAGGAGTGAGCCACCACACCTCACAATTATTTAAAAATAGAAAGAGAGTGAAACAAAGTTCAAATTTGTTTAAAAAAAAATCTCCCATACCCACGTGGTAGGGATGATAACCCAAGCACTTGGGAGTTGGAGGCAGGAGAATCAGGAGTTCAAGATTATCCACGCTACACAGAGTTTGAAGCCAGGTGTGGTGGCACATGCCTTCAATCCTAGCACTCCAGAAGGTAGAGGCAGGTGGATCTCTGTGAGTTCAAGGCCAGCTTGACCTACAGAGTGAGTTCCAGGACAGCCAGGGCTACACAGAGAAACTCTGTCTCAAAAAACAAAAACAAAAAAGAATTTGAAGCCAGCCTCGGCTACATGAGATCCTTATCAAAACCACCACAACAAAAAGATGTTACATTCCATCAATTCTGGAGTTAAAGACAGAACTGTCTTTTAAAATTTAAAGCTAGGGTGTATTTCCTGTCTTCACTCCTGATGCCCTCCTCTTTCCTCCTTCTTGGCTCCCCTGTCCCTTCTTTCTCTTTACAGGTAGCTTCTTAGGAGCCAGGACAAAAAATAGATCTTAAAGATGAGGTGTGTTGACATAGTCAGGATCTCTGCCAAGTAGAAGAGAAACACAGGCCTACTGTCAGGAAAGGAGGGCTGGGCCTGGTAACTTCTAATCTGTAGCACAGGAAATGTCTCCACACCCTCTCCTCTCCTCCCCCTCCCTCCTGCCCCAGGTCTCCCAGGAGGCTTTGCAAAGAAGGTAGCACTTTCTGGGAGAGCAAAGAACAATGTCCCAGCCTCATAGGAGAAACACCCACCCCAATCCTGTCCCTTCCGCTATTGCTCCTTCCTTGATTTGCTGCCTACAGATTTTCCTGATGGCCATCAAAGCCTCTTATCCTGATGACTCTCTGCTCAAATCACTTCAACCTTACCTGGCTCATTTCCAGCCCACAGAGGACTCAGCACAAGGCCACTAGGGTGCATGTATCCTGTGCAGGAGGAGAGCCACCTGAAATTTAGGAACCAGCCTGCAATCTCCTTCAGAGATAGGGGGTTCAGCCTTGAACAGGAACAATGGAATAGTCTAGTTCCTGTCCCAACTGCAGCTCGGGTCACTCACTGTGCAGAGGGGAAGCGGCCAGCAGTATAAAAAGACTGATGAACAATCAAGTCACCATTCACAAGAAACTCTAATCTTAGTACAGTTCAAGGGAAAGATAGACAGACAGCCAGGGACAGTCATGAATAACACTTCCAGAACACTCAGGACTCAGGCCTCCAGCCAGACACTCTTAGGATTACGTTTATTTTTCTAAACATTGTCGCCCAAAAAGCTCAAGTCAGAAAGTCTCTGTCCCCTTGGCAACCCCAGCATATCAGTAATAATAGTAAATGAATAATTGTGAAATAAATAGTAAAAAAATAATAATAGAAAAAAATAGCTACAATTTAGGGTTGCCTATTAAGTGTTTAACACTGAAGGTTTATATTGTTTTATTTTAAACATTACCCATCTCTCCATGAAATCTATATAGTATTACAGCAAAAGAAATGAAAAGGTTAAATTAATTGAAGTCATACTGTTAATAAGAATCAACTCAGCTGGGTGATGGTAGCACATGCCTTTAATTCCAGCACTCAGGAGGCAGAGGTAGATGGATCTCTGTGAGTTTGAGGCCAGCCTGGTCTAAAGAATAAGTTCCAGGACAGCCAGAGCTACACAGAGAAATTCTGTCTCACAAAACCAAAAAGAAAAAAAAATCAACTCATAACCAGGATGTTATCTACCCACTTTTTCAGATTTACTCCTCTTTTCTCTCTCTCTCTCCTGCTCTTTCTCTCTCTCTCGTCTTTTCAACTAGAAAAACTGTTTCTAAAGTTGAAGGTTTGTTTATTTCTGAATCTTTTACATCTCAACTAAAGCATCTCAAATATTTGAATATCTTATGTAATAAATATTGATTAATGTGCTGAGGGAGACAGTGAGTTTTTTGTTTGTTTTTAGTGCAGTGAAAACCCTGACCTTTCTTCCAAGAACCCCCTATATGTAAATAAGGTTTTCATAAACTGCTGTATTATAGATTAGTTTTTGATACCCACTTGAGATTCATGTAATGGAAAGCATTTTTGCTAATGTGAAGCATTGTCTCCTCTTCCCTAAGAAGCTCAGTGATAAGCCTGTGCCTTTCCTTCACAATCACTCTCCTCCTTATCATATACAAGCTGTTGCTCCAGGAAGGACTACTGGTCAACCTTCCATTTTGCACTGGGAACACAACAGACACGGGAGGGACATTGCCAACTGTCACAAAAGGCTCTGGGTTGCTAAAGCTTTGTTCCACTGATAGTTGGAGTATTTTTGCCTCTGCCATTTTTTGTGTTTTGTCTAACTGTCCAGAGAACAGAAGGAAGACCTTGCAAGTGACCCAGTTTTGGTTTATTCTACTGATGACTGGGTCAAGATGATAATAACAAGATTTCTCATTATGTCTTGGGACACTTTGTTCTCCTGTGGCTCCCACTACCATTCTGCACAGGCCCCTCTAGATACAAATGATGACTGAATCCTTACAGCAACTTAGACTTAAGTCCTTTTCCAACTCTAATAATCTATGGATTTCTTTAGAGGAATATTTAAAAAGCAATGAACTAACAATTGGCTTCTATATAGTATTATAGAATTGCTAAGTTGCTTCCTCATTCAAATTCCTACTTGATGCTATTTTCATTATACACACAATATGGCAATTGTGGTTGAACAGCCTAGAGACAGATTGACTGGTGTTGTGTGCCCATGTGTCATTAACCTACTGTGTGGCTTTGGTAAACTGTCTAATTTGTCTGTGCCTCAGAATATTGCCGACTGAATGAGGTGAAGACGTGCACCAAGGCTTGGATAAATTCTCACCTATGATACATACCTAGTATCATTATCCAAACCTGACCACTTTTCTTATGACTGTATGTTCATATGCCTGTCTTGCTCCTAGAATGTGATCTTGATGTAGACAAGGACCTTGCCGGAATGTCTTGGCCCCTTATTCCAGCCACTAGTACAGTGATACCTTGGACAAAAACTAAATAAAAAGCCAATAAATAGGTCTGTGAATGGCTTAGGTTAGGGTTTGGATCACTCACTCAATTTTTACTCAGTCCTATTTTGGACAAAGTAAAACAGTAAAATTGTCCTTGGATTTAGATTGATTGGTTATGTTTTAGGAACCTTATATATGTCTATATTGTTTGGTTTGACTCTTGTGTAGCAATGAGGCCAAGAGTCGATCTCCAAGATAGCTAATGATTCTACAGTTTGGGCTTCAGAATGATGGAGACAAACCCAGATGGCCACACTCTGAAGCAGAGTCCTTATCCAGTAGAACCCCCACATCCAAGGGAGCAATCTGGTGCCAAATTGCTTTCGTGGAGTCAAAGAAGACTGTTTTTCCAGAATACTGTTGCTTTCAAGTGACTGAAATTGCCTCTATATATGGAGAATCACAAAAAAATATGTATCTGTTGTCCATACACTCTAGGGAATCCCTGTGCTCATCCTAGACCACTTACAAGGACATTGACCTGCAGACCCTTTAGAAGAGGAGCAGGTACTAGGGGGATGTTTTTTTCTTGGACCTTTGTGGCAGTAGTAGACAGGCACTCATTAGCAAGTAACTTAGGGGGTTCATTTTTCTTATTTTAAATAAGCATGTCATCTAGAATAAAGTTGGTCACAAAAAATATAAAATTCAGCTCAAACGTGTGTGTGTGTGTGTGCATGTGTGTACCAAAGGAAAATGTCAGATGCCATCCCTTAGGCATTGTTCATCTTGAGGCAGGGTCTCTCACTTGCTTAGAACTCAATAGTTGGACTAGAGAGTTGGCCATTGAGCTCCAGCGATCTGCCCTTCTCTGGTTTGCCAGTGGTAGGGTTATACATGCACACCCTGCACCCCAATTTCTAAAGGTGGGTTCTTAGGCCCTTTTGCTTGCAAAGCAAGGACTTTTTCAGCAAAGCTTAAACTTAAAAGAAGGTAGACATACGATGTGCTTCTGGCAATACCAGGTCTGATTCATGTCCAGTCTATTCATGTTGCCTTTTTAAAGCCCTCACTTGTCTGATTGTGTGTGGTCCAAAGAATCAAGTCCAAGGCTTTACTCTTGCAAGGCAAGTATCCATGGAGCTCCATAGCCAATCCTTTCCTTTTGTGACTTAGACATGTTTAACTTAACATGTAACATTTGTACTTATGCACAAGGTACAAAATCAAAACTATATGTGTGTGTACATATATATTTTATAAAAAGTTGTAAATATGTATATATATGCACACACAATATGTGATGATCAAACCATGATAATTAATATTTCTATATCTTCAGATATTTCTATGTTGGGCAACTTCACACACTTCTGTAATTATTTAAAATGTGTTGTCCATCAATTCCATAGACATTGTGCTCCTGTGTATATAGAATTTTCCTCAATTGCATTTTCTGTTATCCTCCCTCTCATGACCTCATCTTTACTCTAGTCACCTCAATTCGGGAAAGCTATAGCTTCACAGTAGCAACTTCATGTTTTATGATGGCTATCACATGCAAAAGGCATATGCTCACCATGCACCCTGCGAAGGCCAAGGTCCTACAGCTATCCCTGGCATTCTCAAAAGGCCTCCAGAGTCACTATGTCCAGATAGCTGGGTTTAGCACCTGCCCTGACATTTTTGCTTGTTTGTCTTTGTTGTTGATGTACCAGGAATTGAACCCATGGCCTCACATATGCTAGACAAGTACTCTACCAGTGACTTAGATCCCCTGCTCAAGCTTTGAGCTATTTGTTGACTTCGGCTCAATTCCACCCTGTGTTCTCTGTCATTGCTTATTCACTTAGCAAATATGTGTGGAGCTTTTCTGCCAGGAACTATTAGTACAGAGCAGGAATCTTATTGAATGAGGTAGAAATAGAGTTTACATATGCTCTCCTCCAAATAATATAGATAAATCGGTTATGGAGATGAGGACATAATTACATATATAGAAACATAATGGGCATCGCTTATAGAGACCAGCGCCAGGAAGTACAGCAGATGTATTTTTATTCACAGGTAAGTGTGCGTGTCTACATTTCAGCATCAGGGAGAGCTGGAGCATAGCAAGGGTGAGTACTTTACTGGGCACCCAAAACAAGCCAATGTGGACGGTTACATTTCTAATTTTTGTCCTTTATTTGATGTGTGAGCCGCCCTCCATGCAATGACATAGCCTCTGGCTCTTCAGAGGGATTGTGATTCCCATGCCAGATGATGTTCGGATCAACCAGCTGCTTACTAATTTCATTGTAAGGATTTAGTTAAATTCTCAGTGCATTTTTGGTTAAAGATAATGTGCTTAGAAGTACATATATTAATCAATTTTCCAAAAGCAACATTGTCCTTGTCTGTAGATATTGTTTCCTTTTGGAAATTGATTAGATTTATTCTTTGACAAACTCATACATGTATATAAAACATTCTGCGTGCTCTCCCCACCTACCCTCTTCTATCTCCCTCACGGCAATTTCTCTCCTCCCTTCAAGTCCTTTCCCGAGATTCCCTCTGTTTTGTGACCCACTGATTGTACCCAGGGATGTCCCTGGATCTGCACATTTGGAAATATTTATGGGAAGAAGGTTGGTTCACTGTTGGCATAACAACTGAAGGCAATGACTAAGCTTCCCCCAGAATCCACCAGTGCCAACAGTTCACAACTGATGGCTAGGGCTCCAGGAGCTCTTCCTAGGTCTGGCCTGTGATTGGCTGTTGACAGGCCCAGTCTTGTGCAGGACAGTGCAGCTGCTGTGAGATTAAGTTTGCGATGGCTGTGTCACGTCCTGAAGATAGCCTGGCCCCGCCCTTCTCTCTATCTCCTGGCTCTTGCCTTCTTTCCCCTCCCTCTTCTACAATGTTCTCTGTATCTTAGAGTAGATAATATAAATGTTTAGGACTCAACCATCTCAACCATCGATTCACCTCAGCACATTAAGCAGCCATGATTACTGCAATGACTCCATTGACTTTGTCTTCTAGACCATGATTCTGAAGGGG
The DNA here is from genome assembly GCA_001685095.1 of Ellobius talpinus. NCBI lineage: Eukaryota > Metazoa > Chordata > Mammalia > Rodentia > Cricetidae > Ellobius > Ellobius talpinus. The sequence goes on along the minus strand of LOJH01019012.1, from coordinate 11,043 downwards.
GAGATGTCACCGTTTTCATAGTCCTCCTGTGGCAACCCGAGACTGTATGACTAGTCTGTCTATTTTAATTTCTATTATGGCATGAAGGCTTATATTGATTCATTCAATCTCACTTTCCTTTTGCAGGGAAAATTAAGAAGGGACAGATTTTGTCGAGACCTGCCTGGGTTCCTTCATGTCTAACTCAGAAATGAACTGCTTCTCCCAGAGAAGTAGATCATTGCTTCTCCACAGCATCTTGCCACAGGAAATATGCCTTCTTTCTCTCTGGCCTGCCTCAGAAATGCCCAAAGAGCCTGACTTTGTGTTGCTTATATATTCAAATTACATCAGCCTAGGAGGCATTTGGACCTCTGCAGAGTAGAGATAATTGACTTGCTCCCTCCATTTCCAGAATACAGGATCAGAGTCCAAGGTGGGCCATAAGACTAGCTCTATACTGTGCCTAGCTAATGCTTGGCGACTCTTGAATGCTGAACAATAATCTCCTTTACAAAAAAAAATATTTATTTTTTTGCCTTAAAGTCACTATATGACTGAGAATGATGACCTTAAATTTCTGCCCCTTCTTGCCTCTTCCTCCAGAGTATTGGCATCACAAGCATGTACCACCAACCCTGATTTAATGTTGTGGTGGAACTCAAACTCATGATTTCTTGCATGCTACACAAGTACGCTACCTCCTGAGATAGATTCCCCAGGTCATTTTTTTCCTTTTATTGATTTTAAACAAGAATACCAGACCATTTTTCCTCTATCAGTTTGAGTAGAATAATTATGAATTAGTAATAAAAATACTAAGCAATGTATAAGACCCACAACTATGCACCAGGCTTCCCCCCACTGTCCTCTGTACTATTTAAAGTCAACTTTAAATAGTACATTTCATGCAAAAAGGTAATGTTATTAAGCCAAGGCCCCACAATAACCACAGTGGCTGGGTTTTTAACCCTGGTTATCTGCCTATGTGCAGCTTCTCCTTACCGTGGCTAGCCACAAGCATTTGTTAGGTTACATTAGAAAAATTTATTATGGTCTTGTAAGCCTTAAACATGTATTTATCTATTTCTGTGTCCCATCTGGGAACTGGGGAGTCTCTAGAAGCAGGGAAGCTTGGGGAGCCAAGAAGTTCAGAGAGAAGCTAATTGAATTTCAGGTTGCTGTGAAAGAAATATTTCCCAATAAATTACAATGATTCTATTCTCTTGAAAAAGAACCTGAAAGCCCAGTATCTATAAGGATGTTCACTTAGGTCACAACAGAGCCCTGGTTCTTGTTCCTCAGGCTCAGGCCTTGGTGTCCAGCCCCACAACAGCACATCCAACAATGTACTAACAGTTTTCATTGAGCAAGTTGCTTAACCTCTTCAAGAGTTTGCTTCCTCCTATTTAAAAGAGTGGTACCTACACACAACTATTTTTATGATGAATAACCAAGGACTTCCTGCTTCTCAGCAGCCATGCATGTGGCTCCTGCCACTTCTCAATCTCTGTGCACACACTAAACTTTCAGTGGTCTCGCTCCACAGTTGGTATTTCATAAAGGTTTAACTGCCAATAGAGGAAGCCAGTGTGCACAGAGTGGGAACCACACACACAAGCCATTCATTATCCTTCAATATTGTATCATTAACATAGATTTCTTTAAACTGAAATTTTATTCGGGGGAGAGGGGGACATGTGTACAATGCATGTATGGAGGTCCGGGGACAATTCCATCATGTGGCTTCCAGGAATGGAATTTGGATCTTAGGCTTGAAGGCAGGTGCTTTTACTGAACTACCTTGCCAGCCCATGAAATCAGAGATGATCTTCCATGGCTTTGAATGATCAGTTCATGCATTGATAAATGTACGTTATGTCATCAGACTCATATGCTAGACACTTGTACATTTAACTCCTTTTAATCTAGTATCATTTATAATAATTTATGATCATTCTCTTGTATATTTTTTCTTTTTATTTATTTTTTCCTTCCTGTTTTCAAACATAAATTTGAGCATATACTAAAATACTCCCTGCTGTTTCTAATTAGTTGGACAAAAACAAAACAGAAAAACCATATATCCTGATAAGTTAATTCTGATGTTTAGTTTATAAAGTTAAGACTAGTCTACCTCTTCAGAAAAAAAGCTCATGGTTTAGGAGCATAAAATTAAATGAATTAATTTTTTCTTTTTTAATAGATAGCTACAGGAAATAAGAATATTAGAGAATTGCACATTCCAGATTGGTGTTAAGCCCTGAAGTGTTTTCCAGTCTTGGCTGGGAGGGCTAGTTCCTGGGTATGGCCAGCTTCCCACATGTATCAGATTAAGAAAATAGGGCCTGACATAAAAGCACCCCAAAGTCAGTCCTTCCATGGTGCATTAGTGAGAAGGAACCAGAGAGAGATGGTGGAGAACAACAGGGGCCCTTCCTGGCTCTGGATGCCCACAGTGACCCCAAATGCAGCACAGTTGTGGAATGTGTATTTGTCATGGGCGAGGCCCTAGGCTCTATCCTCAGCACTGCAAACGAAAGAAAGAAGTCCCAGGGAGCTTCTTATATCACTTACTAAGACTCGTAAAGATCTGGATCTGTCTGCATTGAAAGGCAACTGCCCCCTCTGCGGAGGGTACGCGCGCACACACACACACACCCTTTTCTTCACAAGCTTGTGTGACCAGGGACTATCTCTGCATAAGATGCCGTCTGGTTACATGTTTTCCACATCTGGAGAACCTTCTCATTTAACCTGTATAACATGAACCCTTGTTATTTAACCTCAAACTGCACATTAGTCTAGCAGTCGGGTCTTTTGTTTGCTACTCTGCATGCTAGTGACCAACACACTATGATACAGTTAAACTCTTTATTATTAAACGAGCAAGGATCTTCCTTAGAGCCTAAGGTAACTATAAGGATAATGAATTTTCATGGTTTCTGGATGCCTATGAGAAAAATACCACAACAGAAGCTGTGGCGATAGGTCAGTTGATGAAGTGCTTGCCACACAAGCCTGGGTATCTGAGTTCAGGTCATCAGTACCTATATAAAAATGCCAATACAGTGGCGTGTGCGTGTGATCCCTACTCTGAGGAGGCAAAGGCTGGAGGATGCCTGGGAATTAATGGCCAGCCAGTCTAGCAGAACCAGTGGTTTCCAACGTCACTAAGTTGCTCTTTCTCAAAATTTAAAGTGAGTAATTAAGGAAGCCGCCCAATGGCCTCTGTGTATCCACACACATGCATTTCAATGGACATATAAAATTATATAAACACACACAATAAAATTAAAACTAAGAAAAATGAAACTCTCATAGCAAAAGAATGTTCTGATGGGCCCCAGATTGGAGAGATAGCATGAAAGCATGGCACCATGGCCTCTTGCAGACTTCGTAAAGACAGAACTTACATGGAGGTGGCACTAACTTTAAATCTTCAGCCACAAGAAGCAACCACACAGTGAGACTGTGAGAAACTAATCTCAAGCATACTAATGAGTTTAAATGTGACCTGCCCCCTATAACCTCGTTGTACTGGGGACCTAGTTGCCAGTTGATAGACTCTGGGGATGGTGATTAGACCCTGAGGGCTCTAACCTTACCTGTGATTTGATGGACTCATGATGTCCTACCCTTATTTGGAAACGGGAAGATGTAGGTTGGATCTAGTTACAGGAACATGTCATGGATGCTTCATCTTGCCACAGTGTCTATCTGTATTCCTTTCCCAGCTATCTGTTGACCATAATGTGAGACACCTGCCCCACCACCCTCTCCCTGCTATGGCGGACTGAGATCTAGGAAATTGTATGCAAGCTAAATCTTCCTTCCTTTTTAGTTTTCTTATGGCAAGGGGAAAGCTAACAGGGGTTTCCAGGTCAAAACATTCAAAGAATAGAACCTATGATCACCAATAAATAAAAAGCTGGGTTGGTCACATAGATATCAAAAAAATAAGCTTCAGAAGAACAATAAAGACCTTGGATGAAGTGCGGCCGTCTAAAACAACAGAGTCATGGCAGCTCTAAGTGGGTTTGTATCTAATAACAAAAAGAAGAAAATCCATCTTTTCTCAGCAATCAATAGACATATAAAGAGAAAATGAGATGGGAAACAGAAGAGATGAATTACATCATCAGACAACTGAATTAAATTGATGTTTATAAGTTATTCTACTCACCACAGGGTAGACACGTGTTTGTGTTCAAGGTTTGTAAAGAGTTAAATGAGATAGATCATTTCCTTGGTTATAAGTTAAACTTCAGTGACATATGAAATACTCAAATACCATAAGGTACATGTCTGAATTGTATATTGGTTATGTTGTGGCCATCATAACAAAATACTGCACACCAGGGGCCTTAAGTGACAGCATTTGTTATTCCAATTCTGGAGGCTAGAAGTTCAGAACCAGGGTTCTGGTGAATTTCTTGTAGAGCATCTCTCTCTGGTTCACAGACGGCTGCCACATCACTGTTTTTCTTCATGGTACTTCCTTTGTCTGGGTTAAGTGTCTCCTAATCTCCTGTCATTACAGAGACTCCAGCAATATTGGATTGAGCCCACTCTAATGACCCCATAACTAAATTACCACTTTAAAAACCCATCTTCAAATGCAGTCACATTTTTGAGGTACTGGGGTACAGCTTGAAAGTTAGAAGACCAATTTAGTTAAAGATCAGATGGAACTGAACTGGAAAACAGTACTAAAGAAAGAATAAAACCTAGAAAATACAGGAAATCACACAAGACACACAGGTTCAAGAAGCAGTCACGAGGCAAATAAAATATTTCTGGTTGAATGAAAATGAAACTAAAACATCCCACACTGTTGTGAAATGCAGAGAGAAAAAAAAATGGTGCTTTCTGAAAGGCGTCAAACAGTTTACAGAAGGAAATTATAAAGTTCTGCCTCAATCAGCTGAGATTTTACCTCAGAGAGAGAGAGAGAAGAAAGAGAGAGAGAGAAAGAGAGAGAGAGAGAGAAAGAAAGAAAGAAAGAACGAACGAACGAACGAAAGAAAG
>LOJH01019011.1:0-12569 GCA_001685095.1 Ellobius talpinus | reverse complement strand
TAGCTCTGCACTCTGATCTTCAGGCAAGCTTTATTTGTTAAAACATAAACAAATTATCACTACAGGTTTCTGCTTCTTCTAGAGCAGCTAGTCTGGGCTAGTCTCTGCAGCGTGGCTCATCTAAGAGATGACTCTATTGTTTGCAGGTCGAAGAGAAACATGCGTCTCTGGCAGTATAGCAAACGGGTTAGATGGAAATCTGTTTCTAGAAAATGCCTTCCTTTCAAACACTTAGAAAAATCAAGGTGCCTGCACAAAGGTTCTGGTTTGCTGATGACGTGAAAGGGACTGAGGAAGACAAGGTGATGCAGGACTAAAATATAAAATGCTGCGTTATTGAGCCGAATCTATGAACCAATCAGGGCCTCAACCTGCCTCACCTATCTGCTCTTCGTCTTTGAGGAACCATGGCTTGCTTTTAAAGGAGTTTCTTCTTATTTTTTTAAATGGTCTAACTCTGTAACCCCAGCTAGCCTCAGTCTCACGGCAGACCCCCTACCTCGGGTTCCTAAGTGATGGGAGGCATTGCAGGTGTGAGGCACCCAGTTGATCCCTAACAAATACCTCTAGAAAAAAATAGTAATAAAATAACTGGCTACATCTAGTTTCTTTGACTGTCTTAACTTTGGTGAAAGATTTCTTGTTGGAAAAAAAATGAGTCTTCCTAAAGAAGAATTTTCTGGCTATCTTGACATTCCATTTCCCCACCTTCCCAAAGACTTCCTTGAACGCCTCTGGGGCAGCCTTTCACGACTCAAGGTCAGCCTGGAGAGTCCACCCAGGAAGAACAATCTAAGGTGGAGAATTAGTTTGCTGCCCCCAGCCCCACTGCTAGCTTCGGAGCCATCCTATGTGGCTTTTCCATCCTATGTGGCTTTTCCATCCTATGTGCTCTCTCTCTGGTCACTGTGACTGCCCAGGGAAGGCAATCAGTGGTTTACACTGGGTCTGAGACTCTGTCCATCAAGGAAAAGGTGAGGTACAGAGGAGAGACCCCCGCAATGCACCACTGCTTTCCCACAGCTTATACCTTAACCCCGGGTGTTAAATGCACCATTTCCCCTCACGAAGGGAGTTAAAACACTTTACACAGAGTTGCTAAAAATTCTTTCAAATAAATATTTATTCTGCAAATCAGACATTCACTTTCAAATATAGTTTCTCTGTAAATCCAATTTTTTTTAGGTATTATATTTACTTGTAATTCACTAGAGGCAACTGAATGGTATCATTTTACAACGGGCGGAATTAAAGAGTGTAGATGCAGTTGTTCCAGATAGAAGGTATATTCTATTTTCATACACAGTCTGAATCACAAAGGTACATTAACTACACAAGCAAAAATCTTTTAGCTTCATTAATAAAATATATTCATTCCATACAATAATAAAATATAATTGAATATTTGCTGCAATACTTAAAAGGGTTACAAAATGATCTGGATTATCACTGAAGGAATGTAAGTACAAATCTGTAAAAAGATATTTTCTGAGAACAATTGCTACAAGGTTTAACATTTCCAAATACCTTACATACACAAAGAATAAATTATTCCTGGTTAACACAGTTTTGCCTTAGGGCCATAAAAGCTGTAACAATTTTTCAACACCTAAAGTCCCAAATTTTCTAGGGTAGGTTCTGCCAGTTTTGGCACAGGGCACACGCGGGTTGGGGGAGGGAAATGCTCACAGTAATGACAAGGTTAATTAGCAGGCAGAAAGGCTTGGAAGGAGGGACAGGAAAACCAGAGGGAAGACAGCGTCGAAACACTAGACAGGTCAGGCCAAGCACAGGCTTGCTGTAGCTCAGGATCTGGTGCCTGAAGCCTTCTGAGAGACTCCAGCAAGACTTCGGCTTTGAGTCAGGCCTTTGTTCCTGAATGTGACTTACTGAGGTGCGTGGCACACTTGAAGGGAAAATCATGTTGGCAGATTTTAAGCAAGAAAAGCAGTACAGAAATCAAAGCAAATGTCTCCAGTGAAGAGCCCCAAAGGGGCTTTGCATACAAATGCAGGGAAAAAAGCCAGAGGGAGCCAGACATGCTGACTAATGCTTATAAACCCAGCACTTGGGAGGTTGAGGCAGGATAGAATATTCAAGACCTGTGGTTTGGTCCTCAGCAGGTGCCACAGGGGAAAAAAATAGAGGGGACAGAAAACACAGTAGCCAGCAGGAAGGCAGAGGAACACTTTAAGAAGAGGGTGAAGCACGCTGCCCACGGGACTCTTCTACCCCCCCCACCCCCGCTAACAGCTACTGCTAAATGTCCCCACAGGCTCGACCCAAGGCTGCCGTCTGGAAAACTGCCAGACATTTCCCATGGGCTCTGAAGCCTCAGCGAGGAAAGTTCAGTTAGTGTGTGGTCATGGCATCCACACACGTATGTCCAAGGCAGTGACGGGAGGACATGCATAGTTATTTATAGCTCAGTACTTTTCAACTTTATTAGGAAATAAAGGGAACATAGTCCCAAACTCTCCTAAATTTCAGATATGCACGACACCCACACCCTCAATGACAGCACAGTTTCTCAGGCCAAACAAAACTGTAATGTTCGATAAAGAACTCTAGAGCAAAATCAACATAGCCCTCAGAGACCAGGAGGGCTGAGGAATGCTTTAAGCACAGGATGTGATCCTTAGCATACCCGATCAGGATACGGGAAATGGACAACTGCACACCGTGCTTTTTCCTCTAGGAGATGATACAAGCATCTGGGCTTCGAGGCTATTCTCCAAAGCTGTGCTGTGGTTCTGTGGGAAAGCAATCTTGGAGGCCTGCAGAGTGTATGGGGACTGCTGGACGGAAAGACTTTGGGGACTCTTTTTTGAAAAGGGGAGAGCATACATCAACAAAGTGTTTTATTGGGTGGTTAAGACTTTTTTTGTCTATTTGAAAAGGATAAACTTCTATTTCACCCTGATACTCTTCTAATACAAAAGCACTTGACTTCCATAATATGTGGGGCTCAGAATCTTCTTACGCATATGTTTTCTAAAGAGGCAAGAACTTAATGATTTCTAAAACTTGGAAATTACATTCAAGGAACAAAAGGTAGCCTTTATTTTTAGCAATGTGGTTGGAACTGTGACAAGGGCTGATTTATTCCACAAATCTAATGGTGATGTCTCTAGGGGTTTCTACACTGCACCAGCTTGTACATTCGTGCCTGCATGGGAGAAAGCCAGGAAGGGCCCCTTGGTGTCACCACTTCCCAAATGCTCACTCTCATCCATGTGCCAACACCTTAAATAAGAGAGTGTGCTTCTCCAGAAAAACCTTGCTGCACCAGGATCTGTTTGTTCTAAAGACAGAGGAAAGGTGGATGTGAGATCATCTCCAGCCACAAAGAAATCAATGCACGTAAGGCCGATGGCAAGCATGGTGGCTTTCCCTGGGTGAGCGACAGCCTGAGCTGTGCACAGGCACACTCATTCTGAGCGCTGTGCACACCATCTAGACAGCCCACAGGGGGAAAGTGCAGTGTGCCATTTTATTAAAAAAAAATAGGTGGACAACCAGAAGAACGTTTACTCGAAACCCCAAACTGAAGCAGGGTTTCATTCTAAGAATTCTACGTTTCCTAGGGAGGTAACGCCATGAGTGTGGTGAGCTCCCACATGGAAAGTAAGATGAAGAGGGGGAAAGCTAGCGTTCTGAAAGATAGGGGCTCGGTGTGGCGGCACTGATGCGGGACTGAGTACAAAGCCAGCCTGGGCTAAATAGCAAGCTCTTGTCTCAATACCAGAAACACATGATTGGCAGCAGTGAAAAAACTTGTGCTGGAATCACAAAGCTGCATTAGGCACCGGGACTCCCAGCTGCAGGTGCATTAACAACAAGCACCACATTTTTACCAAGACAATGAAAACAAAGGCCCCTGAGGTGAAGGAGCCCAGTTCGTTGACCCTGCAGCTCCTACAACTGGAAGCTAGGCCACTTGGGGAGCAGCTGTTGATGAGGAGAAGAGATGGTATTCTGGGTTGGACTCCAAGGATTCTTCAGATTTAAAGCTATTTTGTCTTCAAAATGAGTTCCCGAGTTCTCCACCTTACAAACTACTTAAAGCAGCCGAGGATGACACCAGTATTTATTTTTGCCATATACTGCAGGTTTAGACCAAGTCCACTGCTTTGGTTGAATGGAGTCTTGAAAGCGTGGTCCATACTGTCAGAAAGGCAACTAAAGAGGGGAGTGCTGAAGAATTACAGAAATCCTGACTTTGTCATCTTGGTTACAGATCCACGGTTTGCACAGAAATAAGCAATATGCATGAAGTCAAATTAGGATTAAAACTTGAAACAAGAAGCAACAAATAGGATGGGATAGATGGGGCGACAATCTTGTGCTCTTAAGGCAAAACAATAGAAATTTCTTTAAATAGGCACTTTATTATATCCACAGGCGATAAAATCCCAGAGCTACTGTTAGGCACGTAAACACAGACCCTGCAAGAGAAACAACCGAGAGAGCTGTTAGCCCTGAAGTCACTCCCAGGGATTTTCTTATGTGCTGGACCAGGTGTCAGGAGCCAGTTAGAGGGCTGAGTGAGGAAGGGCAGCTGACTACAGGTACTTCTTCCCTCTCCTTGCACCAGTCAAGACCTGAAAACAGTGTGCCAAAGGGGTGTCATCCATGAAACACTGTTAAAGAACATGTCTCCACCCGGCAGCCAGCACCAGCATCTTCCCAGGACAGACGTGTTCAGGGGTCAGGAAGACCTTCCAATGCCAGTTAGAATCACCACAATTGGGGTCAAAGGGCATGCACGTGGGCAATCCACTTCCATATAAGGAGCAACATTTCACTACTAAATGCTGCTATAACTTAAAAATATTCGATTAATCTGAAATGTTAGCACTGACTTGAAATAGTGATTTTAAAAAATATTTATTTTTTTATCATATGCGAATGAGTGTTTTGCCTGCATGTGTGTATGTGCAATGTGTACATGCCTGGTGCCCATGGAGACCAGAAGGCATCAGATCCCTGGGACTGAAGTTATAGGTGATTGCAGGCCACCATGTGGGTGCTAGGTCCTCCGCATGAGCAAGTGATGTTAAGCAGTGAGCCATCTTTTCAACCCCCTGGTGATTTTTTTTGGATGCCAAAATATTCCTTCTTTGGCTGAAACATTACAAAAGCAAAAATAACTTCTTTACAGGATTGCCCTGTGGCTGGAGAGATGGTTCAGTGAGAGCACCCTGAGTCTGAATCTCTAGAATCCAGCTAGAAAGCTGTGCATGCCAATAATCCAGCTGTGGGTAGTGAGATTTCATTTGTATTTTGATAAATAAAGCTTGCCTGAAGTTCAAAGAGTAAAAGGGCCACACTGCTCAGCCTTACAGACCAGGCAGTGGTGACACACACACCCTTAAAGCCAGTAGTCACACTAATTTGCCACAGAAACTGGGCAGTAGTGGTGCACACCTTTAATCCCAGCACTAGAGAGAAATATAAAATGGGAGGAGACAGCTCTCAGTCTCATTCTGAGATTCTTGGAGGCAGGATTGCCATTTCGGACTGAGTTGAGGTAAGAGCCAGTGGCTGGCTGTTTTGCTTTTCTGACCTTCAAGTTGAACGGCAATTTCTGTCTCTGGGCTTTTATTGTGCTACAGCTGTGTGGGGGGGAGTAGGCGTGGGGAGGGGAAATACAGGACTGCAGGCTGCCAGCTTACCTCCAGGTTCAGAGAGAGACCCTGCCTCAAGGGAACAAGGGAGAGAGTGACAAACTAGGGAAGCCATGCCCTCTGGCTTCTTCAGGTACACACATGGGTACCCCCCTCCAAGTGTCACCAATGGAGTAAGAGGGTCACAAATTGAAGGTCTTCTATTCTATTTATGAGCTATTTTCTGTACTGAGCTTCACTGAAATCCCTAAACCATAAAGGATTGCATCCTATCAAATTTAAGGTCTCATTATAAGGTTAGTATAGTATCATATAAAGATACTATAATAAAGTACCTTTATTACTAAGGAAGAAAAATGCAAATTAAAGGAGCTACTCCATCTACTGGCAACTGCAGGATGTGCTACAACACAAAGATGTTAGAGCAGGAGAGACGGCGGCGCCGGTCAGCGGCATGAGCTGCCCGCCCCCGACTGGTCTATGATGCTCACTTCATTCTTTCCAGCTGTTTTAAATGCTTGGGTGTGAAGCAGCTCACCTGCTAAGTATTTGATTGTGTCAAGCTTGTGCGCCTCCAGCAAAGTCTTGAGTCCAGCCACCTCGGTTTCTATCTTCCTGTCTGTCTGGGTCAGGGCTCTGTCTTGCTGGGCATGCTTTGAAAGTAAAGAGGTTGAGAACATTAGAGTTTGCATGTGCTGGTCTGTGCCCCGGTGCTCTGAACCAGAGCTCTTAGCATGGTGTAGTCCTGGATCGAGAGCTGGAGCTAAGTTTAGTCTTGGCTCTGCCATCCTCTGGCCACACTGCACTGTTCAGGGTCCTTAACATCCTCTGCCTCAGTTTCTCTCTGTTTGGAAAAGGGATTAAAAACAGAACAAACCAACAACCCACCACTGGTCTTGCCTCCAGAAGATCTATTGAGAGAATCGAGAACAATAATCTATACGGCAAAGTTGTTGAGAACCAGACTGCTTTGCACTATCCGCTCTCGACGGTAGTGATGGTAGCCCCTGTCTAGTCCCTGCAGGGGACAGCAGACATGGAAGTTCTGCTGAGAGACAAACACAGCCTTAGATCTGACAGCAACAGAGCTGACTCAATACTACTTCTAGCCACGCCTTTTCAGGCTATCTTCTCTCACAGGTCAAACGTCAAGTGTTCTATTAACATATGGCTCAGCGACCAGGCACCGATTTATGTCCTTCTCCAAATGTGAGAAAACTCCAGACCACACATTTAACCATCAGTGGACAATGACTCTGGCTGTCGTGTTAATGCGTGAAAACACTGAGAACGTTCTACTAAAAGTCCAAGGACGAGAAGGTTCTTTTTGGTTTTTCAAGGCAGGGTTTCTCTGTGTAGCCCCGACAGTTCTGGAACTCGCCCTATAGACCAGGCTGGCCTCAAACTCACAGAGATTTACCTGCCAAGTAGCTTTTTAACAACATCAATGTGGGAAAATAATAAGAAAATGAAGCCATTCCAGAGAAAGATCCTTGTATCCCATGAAGGTCCTGCAGCACAGGTTCTAGGCAATACAATATATATTATTATAGGGATCTACCCTGTAAGCTCCACTTGTGCCACTCAACCGCTAAGGTATGTATGCATGTATGTATGCATGTATGTATGCATGTATGTAATGTATACAGAAACACACACACATCAATTAATTCATGCCTTAAACTGAAGATACAAGTAGTGTCTTATATTTTGTCATTTGTCAATCACTGAGACTTAACGTTAATTCAGAAACATGATTTTGTTTTGTTAAGTTTGAAAGTTTTATGGTATTTAAACTACTGGGTATTTATCCCAAACAACCCAAGCAAAAAAAAAAAATCTAAACGTCTATGCATCCATGCTTGTCACACTTTACATAGCAGCTGAGTGACAGAAGGAACCCACGTGTGCGTCAACAGACGAATGAATGAGCTGTGATAACACAACAGTACAGCACCATCTGAAAACGGAAGCTGTGCCATGTGCAGTATGGACGGATGGGAGGAACGGTACTCACTGGAGCCAACCAGCCAAGGGAGACTGATGCGCTCTGACTGCATTGACACAGGTCAGCTGGAGGAGCAGACCCAGAGAAAGCAGGAAGGAGGCTGTGAGACTGGGAGGAGGAGGAGCGAACTAGGCTTTATGGGACACGGCTGGGGGCCAGAGAGATGGCTCAGGTGTGTGCCTGTGACTCTAGGGCCGAGAGGTGGACAGGTGGACCCTGGAGCTCTCGGGTCAGCCAGTCTAGCCAGTCACCAAGTTCCGGCTGCAGTGAGAGACCTAACAGCAGGGGGAGAGCTATCCAGGTAGACACTTGATACTGACCCCTGACCCCTACAGAAGCATGCACAGTTGTGCACCCCGCCCAAGGAAAAAACAGTTTCAACTCTGCAGAATAAATGACACTGGGGATGGAGACATGGCTCAGTAGTTAAGAGGACTTGTTGTTCTTCCAAGGGTTTAGAGTTTGTTCCCAGCACTCATGTTGGACAGCTTACAACTTCCTATAACTCCAGCTCCAGGGATCTAATGACCTCCTCTGGCTTCTACAGGCACTTGCACTCACAGGCACATACCCACAGACAGACAGACACCATACAGACAGACAGATACACAATTAAAAATAAAGCAAATCTTCAAAACATGCTATTGAATTACGCACTAAACTTCTTCAGTGATAATTCTTGCATACATTTTGCCACAATGAAAAAGGATCCCACAGTAAATGTGCACACCTTCCTGCAACACATCAGACATGGTTAACCCCAAAGCCATGCATGGGGAGAAGCAAAGCTGAACAGATGGCAGTCAAGTCGGCCCCGGTCCTTACCAGGGACACCATTTCTGTCCTCAGCTGCAGCATCTTCTTCTCGTTCAATGAGTACTGAAACAAACATGCAGCCGGGGTTACAGTCTGGTCCACTGTCTTTCTGCGGCCCAAACCTTTTGTTCTCACCGCTTCCCAGAACATCTGACAGGAGACTGCACCCCTGCAGCCCACAGCTCCTTCTCTGAGCCTTCTTACTTATAGCCACTGGCTGTGCCGGCTGTTTTAATATCAACTTGAGTCATTTGGGAAGATGGAACCTCAGTTGAAAAAACAGCCCACCAGACTGACCTCAGAGCATCTTCTTGATTTGATGTGTGTGTGTGGGGGCCCCGCTCACTATGCTGATGGTCCAAGGGCTCTAAGCTGGCTGAATAAGCTGTGGGGAACAGGCCAGTAAGTAGCACTCCTCCATGCCTCCAGGTTTCTGCCCTGACTTGCCTAAATGAGGGACTACACATTGTGAGCTGAAATAAACCCTGTCCTCCCCAAGTTGCTTTTGGTCGCAGTGTTTCCCCCAGCAACAGAAAGGAAACCAAGACACTGCTGATGTGTGGCCCCCTCCACCTCTCTCTGCTGCTTTTCATTCTGTCTCTTGACTGTGATATCGCTGGGTCCTGCCCACTGTTAGAACTGCATAGCTTGAGTCCCATTTAGATGGGTTTGAGAGGACTAATAAAGAGGAGGGGCGTCAATTTAATTTAGGAATGACGCTCCCATAGTTACAAGCCTGACAGACATTACTGACAGAGGAATTATAGGAACAACATAATATTAGGAAAAAACTGTTCAAGAAATACGATCCTGTAACATGATATACTATTGCTATAAAGCATAACATAGAATACATAACAAGAAATACAGCAAAGCATCACAAACTCTCCTAACAACGGTGACCAAAAGAACCCTGCTGTGGGAAGCAGTGTTTCTGAAGGTCCTCAGCTATTAATGGCAGTAAAAAGACTTACTATGGCTCTTTTAACAATAAAATAAAAATCAGACATGTTTCCATAATAACGAGCATTAGTATTTAATCAAGCAAATGGCAACCTGTAGTTTAAATGAACATTTTAAAGAACTAACATTGCTAACAGGAAAAATAGCAATGCCTTAGAGTACCTACAAAATTTCTCACTATAAAATGTCCTATTCAAACCCCTGGAGCAACAGAATATAGTAAGGCAGTGGTCAGGAATAAAAATGCATCCCCAGACTCCGGAATCCTGAACTAAGGACTAGGATGGTGACTCAGGATCCTGTTACATAAACTGGAAGGGTTTCAGATCTGTACCATTCATAACACCACCAGAGGGCAGAGTGGAGCTGGATGGTCTGCACACCTTTAAGCTCACAGCATTAACAAGTCCAGAGATAAGAAAGGCCTACGTCTCGACCCTGTCATGTTTATTAAAGTGACGCTGTGGTGGCCCTCACTCCTGGAACTCCAGAACAGCAGTATTCTATACTTCTATGGAAATGGCTGTAATATCACCACAACTAATTTTTGTTGGCTGTATCAAACTCAGGGCTTCGCACACGCTACACAAGAGCTCAGCCAGTGGGTTACAACCTCAGTCCTAATTTAAATTTGAAATTAGCATTTTAATTTTATCAAGAAGAAAGTCAAACCCTTCATTTGCACTCATTCGCTGTCACACATTTAGGCACCATGCACGCAGTTCTGCCTGTTGCTTCAGAGACCCAAACCCGACTTCCTCCCTCAGCAAATCCTATACAGTCACAGGTTTTCATCTGTATCCATGCCCTGCAGCTCCAGTCTCTGAGATATATTTCTTTCCAGCATGGTTCTGCACAAGCACACAGTTACCTTTCTAAACTAAGTGAACTATAAGGGCTCCCTGTGCAGGAGACTTTTGTGACTCAAAGGTATTTTAAAGACAGCCAATGGGCGCAGCAATTACTTTGCATAACAAAGCTCAGCTTAAGCAGCTCCAGGTGTAAGGCTGAGCTGGTCTGAGCTCCAGGACTAGCTTCATCCACTACTGTGACACACAATCTGACCGGAGACCGACTGAAAAGTGATGAGCATAAAGGGCTACGTAGGCCCCAATGTGTGGATCCGGTTCTCACTAAATGCAAAAATGCTCCACGTGCCCCAGCTTTCTTATGCCCCAAGGAAGTTACTCAAGCTAAAGAAGGGAGCTGTCGGAGACCACAGAAGGGAACGGGAGCAAGAGATGGGAGAATTTGGACAGGATAAAAAGTCAACAGGGCGTGGAAAGGATTAGAGCCCAGGAGGAGCATGGGATGGGTTCCTGTGGTTTACAGTACAACACCGGAAAGCGGGGAGGCCCAGAGTCTGAGTCTCTCAGAACTGCTAAAAATATGAAAAAGAAAAACCTGCCAGAGCAACCCAACATACATCCACTGAAACACACTACTATTCATCGTATTGAAAAGATGATATGGAAATACGCTTCACCAAAGTTCAGTGAAGAATTTAATATAATACCAATGTTAGCTATGTCAGAAAATCAGGGACTTTTGAAAAGTTAGGTGTTGTGGGGGATTAAATCAGTATTAAATAGATTGAGTTTAACTTCCTTACTAACATCTATGTAGCAAAATCAACTATCTTTGAAATGAAAGATTTAAATTCAATTTGAACAACTTTTTAACTTAAATGTTACTTCTGAAACCAAATTTAAGTCTGATGTAAAAATGTAATTAAAATTTAAAATCAAGTTGTGAACTCTATTGATAAATGGACAAGTGTCTAATGATATTTCTATCTTGCATATAAGACTAAGACTTCAACAAGCATTCCATTCTAAAAAGAAATAAATTAATGATTTACTTTTAATAAAGGAACATACCAGTTCTTTTACTCTGCTCTTCTCTAGATTGAAGTTTAATTTGGTGTCTGTCCGGACTTTGAGTACTTCATCCTGGGCAGAGGGCAGAGGACAAAGAGAATGAATGAGCCAGCATAAGAAGAAATCTGAACCTACTGAGGGCTTACACCATGGACTATCCCAAGGGAGCCAGCCCAGTAGGGACCGCCAGAGGCCTTGAGACTGGGACTCAGGACTCTTAGGTCAGCTCTGTGCCTGGCCCTCCCAGGTATCTGCACAGATAATCCCCATTAGCCTGGGAGGGCTCAGCTGTTTCAACCTCAAGACTCGCCTTATCACCTCCCTCATGGAATCTGAATAAAATTCCTCCAACTGTTTTTGAAAGCAAAGACAGACCAAAGGACAAATAATCAACTCTGGTTACATTAAGCTTGCTGGCTAAGACGCACCAACATCTTTTCTAACCATTCTTTCCGACTTTACAAAGTGACCAGCTGCTGGGCGAGCAACCATGGAAACCCACGTGGAAGACTATGAAGCCGCCCTCTTCTAGAATGGTCTCAGGGACCCAGTTCTGATTTACAACGACTCAGCCAGGCATGGTGGCAGAGGCTATCAACCCCACCACTCAGGAGACACAGAGGGAGGTGGAGAGCTGGGGTCTGTAACTTTACACATACTGAGACCCTATCTCAAGAAAGAAAAATTCACCCTCCTACAACACAATTTCCTTAATGACTGTGGCCACAGACAAGGGTAACTGATACATCACCTGATATGTGCTTTGAAATATATTACACAAATTCCACAGCATTGCATTCCCCAGCACACACGACGTACCTGTGACATTTTATCTATCAATGAATGTACGGGATTACATACGCGCTTGAGGGGAGGAGAGAACTTACCATCACTTGCTGTTTTAACTGGTGGAGTTCAAGTTTTATTTTCTAAAAACAGAGTAAAGGGAAAAGAGTCAGGGATGTGTGACAGGTAAGGAGGCAAACACAGAACAAACATCACAGTGGACATCTAAGCACAGGTGCCCCAGGCCCTTCATTTGCCGCACACGACCATGCTCAGGACACAGAACTCCCTGAGATGGCTGTGGAGGTGCAGCCTCAGCACTGGGGACACTGAAGCAGGAGGATTGGGCAATGAATTTGAGGACAGCCTAGCTATATACTGAGTAGAACACCAGTCTGGGTTATATAATAAAACTCTGTTTAAAAAAAAATCCCAAGGGCTGGAGAGATGGCTCAGTGGTTAAGAGCACTGCCTGCTCTTCCAAAG
>LOJH01019010.1:11315-21442 GCA_001685095.1 Ellobius talpinus | reverse complement strand
TTGGAAGAGCAGGCAATGCTCTTAACCACTGAGCCATCTCTCCAGCCCCTATGCTGTGTTTTTACGTATACCCAAAAATGATAGCAACGTTAACATTATGATGAAAAGACTAGAGACCATGGTAAGCTTCAAGCCCACTAGCGTTCATTTGTTTCAGCTGCCCCAAATGAAATCGTAGGAAGAACAGAGTCACATCTATAGATTAGGACAAGCCACGGCCCAACACTGCTGCTGTTGGTGGAGTAAACTGCGCATCACGTCCTCGGGCATCTGAGCTGACTTTTCCACTACACTGGCTTGGCCGTCCTGCCTAAACTCCATCTGGTTTGCTGAAGGCTTGAAGATGGTCCAGAGAAGAGCAACCAAAGTGGAAAAATGGAGGAAGGGCCATAAAGAAAGATGAAAAACAAATGGAGTGGAGAAAACACTTCAGCCTAAGATGTGGCAGCTAGGTGGCCATTTCTATGATGCCCCCAGAGTACATGTACAAAGGGTTTTGAAAAACACCGCAACCATTTGGAAGCATGAAGTTCAATGCGTAAGTACATTCATTCCGTTGTTGACTACCACCGCTATCATCCAACACATGTTCTTTCTCAGAAAGCCGAAGCCATCATTCCGACTCCCCCTAGGCTCCGGCAGCCACCTTCCCACTTTCTGTCTCCACAAAGCTCACAGCTCAGGATACCACATAATGCGGAATCACACAGGATTTAAGCTCTGGCCACTGGTTTGTTTCCCGTAGCATAATGTCCCCAAGTGCGGGGATTATTTTTAAGAAGGCACTGAACAAGCATTAACAGGGGATGGTGACCAGCTGCTTCCCATCTTCCGTAAGAACAAAGAAAATGAGCTTAAGTTGTGGGGTTGGAAAAGTTGTCATGAGGAACACAAACTCCTTGAGAAATAAAAAAAGGCTACTCCTTTTCTCAACAGCCACAAAACAGCTCTAACGGCAACATGCGTGCACACGCAAAACTGACCTGCAGAATAAATTGAAACTGTAAAATTCCACAAGGCCTCATTGAGCCTGATGGCTCAGCGGTTAAGAGCATGGCCTGTTCTCTCAAAGGTCCTGAGTGCAATTCCCAGCAACCACCTGGTGGCTCACAAACGTCTTTAATGAGATCTGGTGCCCTCTTGAGGAAGAGACCCTGTCAGTCATCCTCATCAACTTAGACCATGAAACCCAATATGGACAAGTTCAACAGAACCTCCATATACGGGCTGCCCATGCATGCTTCAGCATTGCCAGGGCATGAATTTAGGATTTAGGGATAGGATTTATAACAATGTGGCCTGTGCTAGGAATCATACCACCCTTGCCTTTGAGGAACATACAATTTACAGAAACAGTTCCCTTTCTTCAAGTTCTTATGGTACGTGTCATTTTTTAGCACAGTCCAAGGATCACAAACAATGTTCAGATTAAACGCCAACTCTTGTAAATTGTGAAAGGCTGCCTGTGGCCCTGGAATGAATCCCGAGTTCAAAAAATGAGCACAGAAAAGACACTACAATTACTGTTGACCATGGATCAAGAAGAGACAGGCATGGGCGGGTGTGACGAAGCCGTATTCCTGCAATTCCTGTCCAGACTCCCAACCTTTGTTACTATTGGCAATCGTTAAGTGGGACCTACACCCAGTATACGCTTCTCTCCAGGTAACGTGTCATGGACTGTACTTCCCATTCACCTAGCATGCCCACACTCTGCGGGATACAAATGTATAGTCACAGGACAAGGAGCAGTAACCATGGAGACGACTTCATTGCAAACACATCCACTTAACCTGCTTTCTGGATGCTCCACCCAGGGCTTCGTCCTTTTTGCTCTTTGTTCCAGTGGTATTCTTGTCTATCATTTCCTCCACTTCTTTCTTAGGGGACTCCTGGCATTCAGAGGCTCTCTCTCTTGGGACTGTATATGCTTCATGCTACTTTTCCTCCCTTAAAGTGCAAATGCAGGGCAGCCTGGAAGTGTTGCCTACAGATCCTCCTTGTCCACTCTGCATCTAGCCACCAGAAACCGGTTTTGACCCGTTGTACCCATTTTAGAGGGACTGTTCCCTCCAGCCCTAAACACTTTCCTGTGCTGGTATATCACGTGACCTGCCCACGCCACAGAATTCTTTCATCTTTTCCCTACCACACACATTTCTAATTTTTTCTCTTGCCCCCTTTTACGCACCTTCAAAACACAGTCCTACGTGGCTTTGTCCCAATGGTCAGAACCATGCAAACTCCTGCCAAGGATTTTCACCATCCGCTCACCCAAACATCTCCCGCTCAATTCAGCTACATGACCTGAGACATGAGTCTCAGCCTGGCTCAACTCAAGCTCCTTCCCCCTGCACCACCTCCACACAAGGTCTCTCCACCCGCATCCCCTCACTGCCTATAGAATTCTCGTACTTCTTTATAATTATTATCTTCATCCACACAGCTGTCCAACCCAGAAACCTGGCTCATCCTAGACCCTTCCCTCTTCTCTTGCTGTCTACAGCCAATCAGTATGATCCCAGTAACTCTCCTTCCTTAGTCTGTTGGTGGTCTTTTCTCCATTCTCCTGCCAGGGTCCTGTCTCGGAATTTCATCATTTTTCATCATGGCAACAGCCACCAACCTATAACTGAAGTTCCTGTGCCATGGCAGTGTTCCCCGCCTCCTGCACAACAATCTTCTAGCCACCAATCTGCTTGTCCTGTTACTTCCTTGCTTGGGATTCTTCACTGGTTCCCTAAAGTCTATGGGATGGAATCTAAGCACCATAAGGGCTTGCAAGGCTTTGACCTTGGCCCGTGAGAACAGCTGCTTCTACCTCTGCTCCTTCCCACTTCAGTTTCCCAGGATAATAAAGTCCTCAAATTCCCGGGACAAATGATTTTCTCAACTGCATCCACGTCTGTACCTCATGCCCTTCCCTTCGCCAGCTCCCAGTCCCACCCCCGACATGGAGCTTCCTAGTTCACAGCCACTACCCTTGGAATACCAACCCTAATGAAAAGTTCTCTGCATTGCCAAACTCTTCAAGCTGGAGGTGGTACATATACTTCCTGACTAGCTTGAGCCAAAAGCAGGAGAATGAGGTTTCACAGCTAGGAACGTATGGTAGGCCTTGGATGCAATTTAATGCCTCCCTGGCCCATGCCCCTTTCTGGCTCTCATTTTAAAAGGAGGTTCCTTTTTTAATGCTTCTGTTCTACTCTAAATTTCAATTTGCTGAGACCCTAAGCCTTGGTGCATACCTATAGTCCCAGCTCCCTGGGAGAGTCAGGCCGGAAGATTACTTGAGCCCAACAGACTATCTTGGTAAAGTGTCAAGATAATAATTGCACCTCACTAAAATACATATATATTTAATTTATAAATATACACTTCAAAAACATCTTTTCAGACCTCATCTGTGTTCATCTAAACCTAGGAATTTGATCTGAAATTATCTGACCTATTCCTAAGCTACACCAATAGTTAGCAGCATTAATGGGTTACCTTGTTGTCAGAGATGAGCAGCATGGGAGAGTTTGCGCTGAAAACAGCTGGTGCAGCTAACGTAATGACGTCAACAAATACGTCTATGTTCTTTTTTAAGCAGTCAGTAAAAGTTGTTTCTAAAGATGACCCTGCGACTCTCCCCAACACTGCCTAAATGCCTCAGAGATGCCAGCCTTGCAATAAAAATACAAAAATGTTCAGAAGAGACAAATAACCTCTGCAAAATCAATCAGCTGATCCACCCAGGGCAGCAAAAAGCCAAGGTCACTTGTAAAACACTCGTGTAGGAAAATAAGCATCCTGTCTTGTCTGTTTTAAAGTTACTACAGAAATGGGTCTTCCCAAGAATCTCTCTGTCTCCTCTACCAGGCCCCTGCAAGCCAGAACCTGTGAGCCAAATCCAGCCCAACACCTGGCTTTGTAAATAAAGTTTTATTGGCACACAACCACACCCATCTGTTTATGCATTGTCCAGGTTGCCTTGGCACAACATCTACAGAGGGATGTTGTTGAAAGACTGTGACTCAGAAAGCTAAAGATACTCAGCGCCTAGCCTTCTACAAAATGTTTGCCAATCCAATCCTCACAAATTCGGGACTTTTCCTTATTTGCCAGTAACCATGAAGAGGGGCTTTAGGGGGTGGTCATCATGGATTCAATGTCAACAATAACACAAGATTATTCAAAATCAAAGTGATAAGTTCAAAATCAAGTGATAAGTTCTTTGAGGTCTTTTACCTCAAAGATATTGGACTTCCTTCTTGCCTTTTTTCTTTTCACAGCCTTGGATAGGATATGAGGGATATAGACCAATGGAGTAGATAGGACATCCAGATAGAAAACCACGGAGCAAGACACCTGATTTTTCACAAAACCCCAATAATACACTACACAAGGGAGGAAAGAGACCATCTTCTAAAGACAGTGCTGGTAAACTTGGATACTCACATGTAGGAAAATGAGGCTAGAGCCCTATCTCTCACCATGACTGAAAACTCAACCCGAATGCATCCAAGACTTTAACGTGAGACCTTGAAGAATATGTAAGGACATCCTTTCAAGACACAGGCTCAGGCAAGGGCTTTCATAGGAGGATCCAGTTTCTCAGGAAATATGGTTAGTTGTACCAACTGATGAGTGGGACTTCACGAAATTAAAAAACTTCTGTATTGCAAAAGAAATAGCAAACCAAGTGAAAAGACAGCCTGTATACAGAATGGGAGAAAATCACTGCTAGCTAGACACCTGACAAAAGATAAATATCTAAAATATACAAATAGCTCGTTACCCCAGTCAACATATATGGGTTAATGGAATAAACAGATAGTTGCAAAATACAAATAGCCAATAAGCATATTTTTAAATGCTCAATTTCACTAGCCACCAGGAAATGCAAATCAAATCTACTTTGAGATTCTCTCTTACCCCAGTTAGAATATCAGTCACAAAGAAATCAAATAACAACAAATGCTGACAGAGTTGTGGACAAAAGGCAACTCCTAGACCCTGCTGGTAGGAATGTACTCCAGCCACTACAGAAACCAATATGAATTTAAAAACTAAAAGTAGATTTACCATATGATCTAGCTGTAACTCCTGGGTATTTATACAAAGGACTCCAAGTCAATTCCCTCAGAGACTCTTAGCCTTCCATGTTTATTGTAGTACTACTCAAAATCAATAAGTTGGTTAAGAACCAACCTATGTATCCAAAAGCAAATACATGGATAAAGAAAATGTGTGAAATATAAACAATGGAATTTTTTCATCCATAAAGAAGAATAAATCTGGGGCTAGCAAAATGTCTCAGCAATTAAAACATTTTCCACCAAGCCTCATGACCTAGGTTTGATCCCCAGGTCCCACATGATAGAAGGAGAAAGCCAACTCCTGTAAATTGTCCTCTATCCTACACACTCACACTTGACACACACACACACACTAAATAAATAAAGAATAAAAAGAAGAATGAAGTTATTTCATTTTCAGAAAGATGGATACAGCTGGAAATAATCACATATAGTGAGTTAAGTCAGTCTCAGAAAATATTGTGTGTGTTCCTCTCATTTGTGATTCCTAGGTCTTGGGTAGTTCCACAATCCCATGTACACACGTGTAAAATGAAAGTCTTTCTCTCATTTGTGGTTCCTAGGTCTTGTGTAGTTGCACAATCCCGTGTACACACGTGTAAAGAGAGTGGAGTGAGAGAATATGTTCAATGTACAATACAGACCTGTATGAAAAAAATGTAATTAGATTAGACTTTTTAATTCTTAAATGCTGATGCCAAAGGCATATGCTTATCAAAAGTCCTCCGAATGGGTATTTGAACCCTATGTATTGTAGTTAGGATTTCAACTCCTGTGAAGAGACATCTCGACCATGGCAATTCTTATGATGGAAAACAATTAACTGGGCTAGCTTGCAGTTCAGAGGTTTGACCCCTTATCATGGCAGGACATATCAGCATGCAGGCAGACACGGTGCTAGAGCAGGAGCTGAAAGTTCTGTATCTTCATCCTCAGGCAGTAGGAAGTGAACCATGTCACTGGGCATAGCCCGAGCATAGGAGACCTCAAAGCCCACCCCCACAGGAACACACTTCCTTCACAAGGTCATACTCCAACAAAGCTACAACTCCCAATAGTGTCACTCCCTATGGGGGCCATTTTCTTTTAAACGACCACACTGTGACAAATCATTAAAAATATTCTGGGCTGGTGAGATGGCTCTTCAGATAAGGACTTTTGCTGCCAAAACCAGAATTCAATCCGTGATGCCCATGGGGAAGAAGGACAAAACTGACTCTGATCTCCATGCTCACTGTGGCACATGCCTATGCACACACACACACACACACACACACACACACACACACTGAATAAATAAATGTACAAAAGATTAGCTCCTTAGAAATCACATAAAACATAGTCTCTTCTACAGCAAGAAAAAAGTAAGAAATAACTAAGTCCTATGAGGAGCTCAACACATTTGTAGAATAAAGGAGGAGTAACAATCATGATCTCACAAGATACAGTAAGCACAGGAAAATTCCCATCAGCACTCAAGATTCTACCCTGAAAACAAACAAACTAAAACTCTGCACACAAGAATGAAGCTGGGTGTGGATGTTCACATGGAATCCCAGCACTTGGGAAGCAGAGGCAAGAGGATCATTGAGAGTTCAAGGTCAGCCACATAGTAAGCTCCAGGTCAATATGGGCTATAGAGTGAGACCTTGTTTCAAATAAAAATAGGAGCAGAAGAAAATATTCTAAATAAGAGGAAAGCAAATCTGCACAGTTGCTACATTAAATATTATATTGAATAGTGAAGTGTTGAAACATAGAAAACAAACAAAAATGCTTACTACCCTTCCTTCTATACACTACAGTACAAGGAAATTCTAAGCTGTGAAGAAAAATTAAAAAAACCACATGTGCAAAGAAATAAATGTCATTATTCAAACACCAAACATTATTCAAACATCCAAAAGTATCTATAGGTTGTATAGATCCAAACAGCCCAAAATTATCTTCTACCTCTTAGAACTGTACATTTGTAAATTGCTCAGAATTGATGGATACAAGGCTAATATGCAAAGTCTACTTCATTTCTACAACCAACAATTAGAGAAGTTAAGACCTTAATAATAGTATCTATCATGTTTGTAGATCAGAATCCTCAAGTCTAAACATATTACATAGAATAAATGTGTAATATTTTAAATAGCATAATGTCTCCAATATATCCTGGTTATCTGGACAGTCAATAATATCTCAGTCAAAATATGTGTATAATGAGACACACATGGTGGTATACACCTTTAATCCCAGCATTTGGGAGGCAGAGCCAAGTAGATCTCTGTGGTGTTTGAGGCCATTCTAGTCTACACAGAAAGTTCCAGGCTAGCTGAGGTTACATAGTGAAACTGTGTCTGGGGAAAAAAATGTATATATGTATGAAGTGTGTGTGTGTGTGTATGTGTGTGTGTGAGAGAGAGAGAGAGAGAGAGAGTGAAAACTGTCAGGACACACCAACTTGAAAACCACGTGGAAATACATAGGGCCAAACAAACCCAAGACAAATTTGAAAAGGAAGGCTGTGATAAGTGTCTTAGTCAATGTTCTATTGCTGTGAAGTGCTGTGGAATATTTGTTTAACTATGTAAAGATGTGTTGCATCTGTTTAATTATGTAAAGATGTGTTGCTGTTTTACCTTGTCTGCCTAAGGCATCTGATTGGTCTAAGAAAAAGCTGAATAGCCAATAACAAGAAAGGAGGTATAGGTTGTATTTCCAGACAGGGAAAGTAAATAGAAGGAGGAATTCAGGCTTGGAAAAGAAAGAAAAAGAGGCACCAGGGACGTGTCAAGGGTCATCCAGACAACCAGACATTGAGGAAGCAGGAAAGTAGGACAAACAGAATGAAAAAAAGGCAGTAGTCCCTGAGGTAAAACATCTGAATAGAAGAGCTAGTGGGATAAGCTTAAGCTAAGGACAAGCATTCATAATTAGTAATAAGTCTCTGTGTATTTATTTGGGAGCTGGTTGGTGGCCCAAAGAAAATTCCAACTACAATGAAAAGACATCATGACCATGGCAAGTCTTATAAAGTAAAACATATAATCGGGGGTGGCTTATAGTTCAGAGGTTTAGTCCCTTATTGTCTTGGCAGGAAGTATGGCAGCATACCAGCAGACATGGTTCTGGAGAGGTAGCTGAGGATGGCAGCAGGAAGAGAGAGACACTGGACCTCACTGGAACATCAGAAAGTCCAAAACCCACCCCCAGTGACACACTTCCTCCAACAAGGCCACACCTCCTAAACCCTGTCAAGTAGCTCCACTCCCTAATGACCAAACATTCAAATATATGAGCCTATGGGGGCCATTCCTATTCATACAACCACAGTGAGATTGCTATGCTGGGTAGCAAAGTTCAGTAGATAATATGGTATTTCCTGGAAAATACAAATATGATATACATGTGTAGGTACACATGCCCCGTGTGTTGACAAGCTCAAAGAGGAAGAACAGAAAGCCTGTAGCAGACACTGCCCCTTTGCATACAGATGTTCTCCAGGATTCTGGCTGTTCAGCTTGGGGTTTTGGGGCTTCTTGGCTCACTCATGTTAGGTACTTGTCTCACTACTGTGACAAACAAACACTCTTACAGAGAGGGGGCTTTATCTTGGCTCACAGTTTAAAGGTAGAGTCCACTGTGGCAAAGAAGTCAGGGAGCCAGGAGTTTGAGTTCCCTGGTCACATTATATTCACAAACAGCAGGAAGTCATGATACTGTGTTTGGTTCCTTTCTTTCAATCCAAGGCTCCAGTCAGTAGAATGCTACTGCCCACAGTTAGGGCAGTTCTTCCCACCTCAACCAAACCCGTCGAGGTAGCCTACATACATGCCCAGAGATCTGTTTCCATGGTGATTCTAAACCCATCAAGTTGACAATCAAGATTAACTCTTACAACATAAAAAAACAAAAAAACAAAACAACAACAACAAAAAACCTACGCAATTAGCTTTGAAATTTGATGTATTCCTGGCCTAGAAATTTGAAGTACAAGGCTTTTTATGAACGACAAGCAACTGTTGCTCTTGGACACCTGAGGAAACACATTCTACTCTGCTGTGCTGCTAGAGTGCATTTGTTTGGTAGGTGAGGTATTGAGTGCATTTTCAAGGTACAAACAGCCTATTGAGACAGCACCATCATACTCGCCTCCGGGAGCATCTATACTTGATTTTCGAGACAGGTGGCCTTGCAGAGTGATGGGCAGAATGTTTGACTCAATTGGAAAGCAAAACATTATAAGGCTTCCCTATTACTCACCCCTGAGTAGCAGTGGAAGAAAGATTGGTACCAAGATACCCAGATTCTCAGACACTCGAAACCCCTAGATAAAAAAGCCGAGTACTTGCATGTAGCCTCTCACAAACTAGCATCTCTGGGCGCCTATCACCCTAACACAGCGCAAATGCTGTGTAAATAGTGCTCATGCGTTAGAGACGATGACAGGCGTGGGAGTTCTGTACATCAGAAGAGAACTATGGCTTCGCCTTCTCTACAGTTTGTCATCAACTGACTGTCTATAAATCTGTAGATCAACCATTACAAGACATGTCTCCATTGCCTTTGGAGAGGCAACAAAATAGACCCACAAAAGTATTAACCCCAAAGGAAACGGATACCTGGGATTGCTTTGAAATTAGTAACTTCTACCCATTAAAATCTATTATAGGCACACAAACACAACTGGTTAGAAAGGACTTGAGGAAAGACTCAAATGTAAATACAAAGCATCTGCAATTCTAGCCAATACGCCTAAATTTACAAATAAAGATAGCAAAATATGCAATCAATTATGTTAGAGAAATGTAAAATTCAATGATGATAATGAAACGCTGCTGAACATACACACACACACACAGCTAAAATCAAGGAATGGCGGTGTGAAGGGAGCATCTGGGCTCTCCTGGACTGCTGGCTAGCACATCAGCTTGCACAGTGAGCTAGGGAAGACAAATGCACCATAGTATATGAAAATACTATGCGTAAAAATTATACAATGCGGGCTGGAGAGATGGCTCAGAGGTTAAGAGCATTGCCTGCTCTTCCAAA
>LOJH01019010.1:0-11229 GCA_001685095.1 Ellobius talpinus | reverse complement strand
GCCCTCTTCTGGCCTGCGGGCATACACACAGACAGAATATTGTATACATAATAATAAGTAAACAAATATTTTTAAAAAATTATACAATGCAATTAAGTCTCTATTTTGAGGGAGGTTTGTAGTGTTACATGAATATTTGCTATCATAAGGACATAAAATTTAATAAATAAATATCCATTATATTATACACAATAGCCAAGGAAGCCCAAAGGAAATAATAAAGCTGAGAACAGGAATTAATGAGATGAAGAAAAATATGCACTAGAGAGGTTGATGAAGAAAGCCAAAAGAGTATCAGATTCTGGATCAGACTGTAGATTAGAAGCCTCACCAATGAGGTTGTGAAAGAAAAGAGAAATACATAATAATCTCTTTTCCTGAGAGACACGGGATCTCTAAATGAACACGAGGCCAGGCAAGCCCGTGGGGGGGCAGGGGAGGGAGGTAGAACACAAGTGTGCTGGATGGTTTTATGTCAGCTTGACAAAGGCTGAAGTCATCTGAGAGGAGGGAACCTCAATTAAGAAAATGCCCCCATAAGATCAGGGTAAGTCTTTATTACAGTTCCCCTCCCTCTACTCCTCCCAGTTACTCCCCACTTCTCCCCCCATGAGAATCCAGTCCCTTTTTGTCTCTCATTAGAAAAAGACAGGCTTCTAAGAGACAAGCAAACGTAACAGAAAAAAATTATAAAACAAAAACCATCACATCAAAATTGGACAAGGCAAACCAACAGGAGGAAAAGAACCGAAAGAGAAGACACAAGAATCAGAGACCCACTCGTTCAATCCTAGGGAGTCACATAAAATTATTAAACTGAAAGCTGTAATACATACACAGACCTATAGACTGGTGTAGACCTGAGTAGGTCCTGTGCTTGCTGGTTCCGTTCATATGAGCTTTGCCCAGCTGACCTGGTGTCCTCCATCCCCATTGGTTCTTACTCTCTTTGTGCCTCCTCTTCCAAGGGGTTCTCTTAGCTCTGGGGGGAGGGATTTGATGAAGACATCTCATTTGGAGCAGTGTGCTCCAATCTCTCTCTCTCTCTCTCTCTCTCTCTCTCTCTCATGTCTTGCTGTGGGTGTCTGTATTTATTGCCATCTGCAGCAGGAGGAAGGTTCCCATATGATGGCTAAGTAAGGCGCTGACCTATATGTATAGCAGAATTTCATTAGGGGTCATCTTATTGCTACTTTTTTTTTCAGACCAGCAGTATTTGCTTTTAGCCTAGGTCTCTGGACTCTCTAGTCTCTGGTTCTTGGTCACCTAGGCAGTGTCAGGTATGGGTTCTATCTCATGGAGTGGACCCTTATGTCAGACAGATTCGACGCTCATTGATTTGTGCCACCATTGTCATAGCACACTTTGCAGGCAGGATGGCTTGTAGGTCAGAGGTTCTGTGGCTGGGCTGGTGTTTACGTTTCTATTTCAGTGGCCTGCAGGGTACCCTTTTGTGTCATAGCAGCTAGAATATGGGAGTGAATGGTCTACATAGGCACCAGTTCTCCCCCTCTGTATTCAGTTGGCTGTGTAGGTGTTGTCTTCATCAATGGGGCCTTAGCGTCAGTTTGCAGACAACAACCTATTGTCTTCCTGGGTTGTTTGGGGATTTCCATGGGAAACCCCTTTGGCCAACAACTCAATTGGATGTAACCCATTCCAAGTACTGGAAACTTCATTTAGTGACAAGAAATGGCCAGTTTGTCTCCCTTATTATTTTGGAGACTTCATTAGGATTGCCTTTATATGGTTTAGGAAGTTTCCGCTGCACTAGGTTTCCAAATCATCCTGAAAATGCCCCACAATCCTAGCTGTCTCCCTCTGCATTCCCTTCCACAACCCTTACAACTGATCCTGTGGATCCTGTCAGCGCCACACACCCCGAGTCTACCCATTAAAATATATTCATTTCCCCTCCCAGGGAGATCCATGTGTCCTGAAATTTTCCTGATGTCATTGTTTTAGACAGTTGAACAATACTCCTAAGTATAAATGTACCACATTTTCTTTATCCATTCTTCTGTTGAGAGGCATCTAGGTTGTTTTCAGTTTCTGGTTATTATGAATAAAGTCACAATGAATGTCCTTTGGTAGGATGAAGGGTCCCCTGGGTATATGCCCTAGGGTGATATAACTGGAATAATTGGATCAATTCCTAACTTTTAGAGGGACTGCCATATTGATTTCTGTAGTGATTGTACAAGTTTGCACTCCCACCAGCAGTGGAGTAGTGTTCCTCTTGCTCCACATTCTTGCCAGCATGAACCATCACTTGTGGTTTTGATCTTAACCATTCTGACAGAGGTAAGAATCTCTAAGTCATTTTGATTTGCATTTCTCTGATGACTAAGGATGTTGAACATTTCTCTAAGTGTTTCTCAGACATTTGGGTATCCTCTCTTGAGAATTCTGTTTATATCTGTAATCCATTTTAAAATTGAATTACTTGGTTTTTATTGATAACTTTATATATTTTGGATATTGATCCTTTCTTGTATGTGGAGTTTGGTGAACAATCTTTTCCAATTCTGTAGGCTGCCACTTGGTCTTACTGACAATGCCCTTTGCCTTACAGAAGCTTCTCAGTGTCATGAGGTCCCATTTATTAATTGTTGATCTTAGTGCTTGTACTTTCCATTTCCTGTTCATAAAGTCTTTTCCCATGTCAGTAAGTTCAAGGCTATTCCCCACTTTCTCTTCTGAGGTTCCGTGTATCTGGCTTTATTTTGAGGTTTTTGATCCATGTGGAGTTGAGCTTTGTGCAGGGTGATAAATATGGATCTATTTGCATTGTTCTACATGAACATCCAGTTTGACCAACTTGGGTGTCCTTGCATTTAGGGCATAGATATTGAGAACTGAAATGTCATCTTGGTGAATCTTTCCTTCTCCATATCCTCTGATTAGTTTTGGATTGAAGTCCATTTTATTAGATAGTAAAATGGCTACACCAGCTTGTTTCCTAGGTTCATTTGCTTGGAATATGTTTTCCAATCCTAACCCTGAGGTTATCTCTATCCTTTATGTTAAGGTGTATTTCTTGCATGCAGAAGAAAAAAGGATCCTGTTTTTACATCCTTTCTATTAGTCTGTGTCTTTTTATTGGGAAATTGAGACCATTGGTATTGAGAGACATTAGTGACCAGTGGTTGTTGATGCCTGTTATTTTATTGTCTTTGGTGGTGGTGGTGGTAGGTGTGTGTGTCTTTTATTCTGTTGGTGAAGCTTGCCTCTGTAGTTTCTACATGAATTCCCAAATTTTTCAATTCCAAAATTGTGAAAATCCCCTCAGTTTGGATTTTCTTTTTAAATTCTACTTCCATCTTCAGGTCTTGAACAATTTTATCCATTTACTCACACTGTTTGTGTTCTCCTGGATTTCTTCAAGGGATTTATTCATTCCCTCTAAAAGGACCTCGATCATCTTCATGCAGGGAGTTTAAGGCCTTTTTCTTGTACTCAGCTATGTCGACATATTCAGGGCCTGTTGTGGTAAGGATCCTGGGCTCTAGTGGAAACATATTGTCCTGACTGTTATTAATCGTGTTTTTACTGTGGCATCTAGGATTGGGTTGATTATAGATCTAGGTGCTGATTTCTGGTTTTGTCTTTGTTGAGTGGGTATCTTGCTCCTTGGTTTCTGTTTCTGTCTGGATTTTAGGAGAGTGTGGTAGCTGTATGCTGCCTGGCAGGAAATTGTCTGTGGACCTGATAGGTGTGACCACTGGGAGTTCCAGTAAAACGTGTTTCTAGGTATTAGAGTTGACACTTAGGAATGGGGTTCACAGGAGGGGAGCAGAGTGTTCAACCAGGAGCTGCCTATTTAGTCTCCTTGGGATGGAGGTGGACAGCACACAGGGGTTGTCCCAGAAGGTCTGCTGCAGAGCTGGAGACAGGAGTAGGGACTGGAACTAGGGGGACAGAAGGAGGGTAACAATATAAAGGCTTCCCTGAAAGCAGTGGACTTTGGGTAAGGGGGGTGCCTGCTAGGTTTAGGAGTCAGGATAAAGCTTTGAGTTGTGGGAGGAGAGGTTAAGAGGGGAGGATCTGTGGGACATGGGGGATGGGAGCAGAGCAGCAACGGCTGAAGTGGGTGTTACCTTGCAGAGCTGGGGCTGAAACTGGGGGACTGGGTTTGAAGGAACAGAAGGGGAGATGAAGATCTGCAGTCAGCCTTCCTGGTTCCCTAGCAGGAGTGGCTTGTGGAGATTTCTTTTCTGTTTCTCTTTCTTTTTTTGGTTTTTCAAGACAGGGTTTCTCTGTGTAGCCCTGGCTATCCTGGAACTCACTCTGGAGACCAGGCTGGCCTTGAACTCAGAAATCTGCCTGCCTCTGCCTCCCAAGTGCTGGGATTAAAGGCACGTGCCACCATATCTGACTGGGATTTTTTTTAATCTAATGTGCTTTTTATTATACATTGCCTCTGTGTGTTTGTGTCTGTGAGGGGACGGTGAGCATATCAGTCAGAGGCTGCTTCACGTGTCTTCTTTAATCACTTATTGATTTTGGAGACAAGGTCTCTCAATGAACCCAGAGTTCAGCACTTGGACTAGATGGGTTGACCAGCAAGCCCCAGGATTCTCTCGTCTTTCCCTCCAGAGTGCTAGAACTGCAGGGGTGTGTGGTACTGTGCCTGACTCTTGACTGAGGTCTAGACAAAGCTCAGATTCTCACTCATACAACACTTTACCAATGAACCGTGTCCCCAGCCCAACTTTGCCCGTTTTTGGTTGTTACAGCTAATTTGTTAATGATTTAAAAATTTTATATTTAACTTTTTTAAAGTAATAAGGAGCAGCTACTAAAATATAAGGAAAACAAATTATAGGATATAATTGTGACTCAAGGTTTGGGGTGTAAGTATTTATTAAAAGCAATGAGCATTACATGATCATAATAGCTTTACATGAGCACATTCTCCTATGCAAAGATTATAATTAAAATACCTGCATATTATTGCATTGACATAAGAATTCACAGTGAATGCATCCACAACCCTTCATTTATATTTTGCCTCCTTCTTCTATGAATATGATGTCTCTCCCCTTATTCTCTTTCCTTCATCTTGACTGTGGTTTTATCCTTATGCCGTTTTCATTTATATGAGCTTCTACTCCAAACCCTTCATTGTCATGAATTTTCAGCATCCCAATACTTTGCATGGAGCTGTCATGAATCTACTGAAGCCAGTTGCTTTTCTTGGTTCTTTTTAGTACCATTATCTGCTCCTTCCTACCCAGGGCTACTGAGTTCTCCCCTGTGTACTTTCCTCACACCCCAAATGCCCTCAGGATGTGATTTCTTGGCTAGGTGAACACTCTTAGCTCTATAGGACTGGTGTCATCTTTCATTCTGCCAGGATGCCCCACTAAGATTTTGAATGTTTTCAGATTGACTGACTTTAGCAGTCAAGTCTACAAAGATCATTTTCAATTATTTGAGACCAGTCCACTTTGTCTTTGTCCTCAACGACAAAATCATCAAGTATGTGATGATCTGCTTGGGTGAGGTCACAACCATACCCATGATTCAGCAGACCTTCAGCAAGCACTGAGGAATACATTACCCGATTATTTGATTAGAACAATTACCATGTTTTCTGATCAGAGTTCTAGATTGTTTATTTATCCAGGATTGTGAATCCTTATTCAATCAAAGGAGTCTTCACATTCTTGTGGAGAAAAGCAATAATGTATATTTCACTCTCTTCGTGTGTATAGCCCAACTCTATAAAATTCCACGTGCTTTGCTAAAGATGATTTAGGCATGTGTTGTCTGGAACCACAGGGTAAACTACAATTTCATTCTCTGCCACCTGCTCATCCCCCAGGGGCCAGGGGTCCAGATGATCCAAGCTCCGACCCAGGGCTGTTGTCACCTCCTCCATTGTCTGCAACTCTTCATCAACTGAACTCATCCTGTAGCCACTATTCCTCTACCAAACCAACTCAATCAACTGAGTTAAGGCTGCAGTTCGACTCATAGAAGTCTGCTTCCAATGTTTTGGTTTCCACTTTTACATATCTACTTTATAATGGTTTTTCTTTGGTTTGAATATTGCTCAGCTAGGTTTTAGGATTGCTCTGTATCTTTCTCCACACAGGATCTGATTGGCAACACCTACTAGTTTTTCAATGCCAGCTCATATACTTTTCTTCTCTTTCCTATTTATTTTCCTTTTCCTACCTTCCTTATACCCTTTTCTTTATTCTTGATAATTATAACTGTATTTGTTAGGGTTTCTATTGCTGTGAAGAGACACTGTGACCATGGCAACTCTTATAAAGGAAAACATTTCATTTGCGGTGGCTTACAGTTTCAAACATTTAGTCCATTATTATCACAGTGGGACATGGCAGCATACAGTCAGACTTGGCGCTGGAGAAGGAGCTGAGAGTTCTATACCTTGATCCACAGGCAGTAGAAGGAGCCTGTTTCACTGACCATGGCTTGAACATACATATGAGACCTTAAATCCCACCTCCACAGTGACACACTTCCTACTCCAACAAGGCCACACCTCCTAATAATGCCATTCCCTGTGGCCAAGCATCCAGACACATGCATCTATGGGGGCCACAAGACAACTCCTTCGAAAATCACAGGAATAGCCTTTAGTGAGAATTGATTAGATAAAATTCCAAAATACTCAGAAGAATGCTTATAAATATGTTCAGAAAAATCAAAGAGAACTCATCACACACACACAGAGAGAAAGCTCAATGAAAAAAAGGAAGTCAATACAAAATATAAGAGATGGATTCAATAGATAGAAGTACTGAGGAAAAGTCAAACTGAATGCTGGAGATGAAATCATTGTTAAAAGCCCTGTCAATAGACTGATCAGGGAGAGGACAGAGTGTCTGAGCTTTAAAACAAGGAGGACAAATTTTAATATTCCAACAAGACAAAAGTAGTATGATAATACAAGAGAGATACACCAGAGATGTGCAAGAGTCTATAAGAAAACATAGCAAAGAAACCCCATCTAGTAGACATTCCATGAAATGTCGCAGTGGGTAAAGGTGCTTGCTGCCAAACCTGAGCCTGGGTTTGATCCCCGGGTATAAGAGAAGAATTGACACCTGCAAAGTGTCCTCAAATCCAAATGCTCTCCATAGCGTGCGCACACACGCACATGCACACACACACGCACACACTAAATGTAAAAGGGATTAACGAAAGAACCTCAATATTGTTAAGCAGCAACTCAATACAATGCCAAGAAAGCATAAGGCTCTTGATTTGGGGTTCCATTTCATTTGGTCATTTTAGTGGAAGCTAGAAACGCAGCACCCAAAGGATGTGGATGCCCAGAGTAGAGAACCCACACATGCCCCGAGGACAGGTGAGCCTGTCTCAGCGGGTGTCACAGGGATGGCACACTGCGATGTGATTCTCAGAATGGTGGATGGTTCATCTTCACTGTCAACTTGCCAGCATTTAGAATCACCTATGAAACAAACCTCTGAGGTGTCTGAGAGGGCTTTGAGAGAGAAGAGGGGAGATCCCCCTGAATGTGGTTCCATGAATGGTGGGGGTGTGGGACTAAATGAAAAGGAGAAAAGGAGCTCAGCACCAGCTTTTGCCTATGGACATAATGTAATCAACTGCCCTCATACCTGCCACCCCCATACCTGCCATCACCATTCCCATACCTGACGTCACCACCCTCATACCTGACATCCCCACCCCTGTACCTGACGTCACCATCCCCGTACCTGATGTCACCATCCCATCCTGACATCACCACCCCATCCCTGACATCACCACCCCCGTACCTGACATCACCATCCCCATCCCTGACGTCACCACCCCATCCCTGACGTCACCACACCTGTACCCGCCATCCCCTTCTGATGGACTGCACCCTCAAACTGTTGCAAGCAGCACCCCTCTTTCCTTAAGTTGCTGTGTCAGATATGTTCTCACAGAACGAGAACAAGGACTAATACAGATAGGCAAACATAACACAAGGCTCTGGGAGAAACGATGGGAAACTACACCACCAATCAGAGTTGGCTGTTTACAAAGCATACTTCCTCTCCTCGAACCCCCACACCTAATCCTTTGTCCCCTCCATGACGACAGTGATTTCTAAGCTTTCAGGTTGTCAATCTTTTTTAGGTTCCACATATAAGAGAAAACATGAGTGAATGTGTGTGTGTACAACTTATTTTATGTAGTATGGTGTTGTCTGTTCCATTCATTTTCCTGCTGCAGTAATTTGAATGTAATTGGCCACCGTAATCTCATAGGGAGAGGCACTGTTAGGAGATGTGGCTTTGTTGGAGTGGGTATGACCTTGTTGTTGGAGGAAGTGTGTCACCGTGGGGGCAGGCTTTGAGGTTTCATATGCTCAGGATACCACCCAGTGTGTCAATCAACTTCCTATTGCCTGCAAGATGTAGGACTCTCAGCTCCAGCACCATGTCTGCCTGCATGCCCCCGTGCTCCCCCCTTCATGATCCTAATGGATTAAACCTCTGAAACTGTAATTGAGCCACCCTCAATTAAATGTTTTCTTACAAGAGTTGCCATGGTTATGGTGTCCCTTTAGAAACCACAATTAAGACACCTGCGAATGGTGGTTTTCTTCTTCAGGGTTTATATAATACTCCATTGTGTATCTGTTCTGCCTTTCCTTTCTGCATTCACTTGTCGATGGGCAGATGCCAAGGCTGATTTTTCTGTGATGAATTTTCCTGTGTTGAATAGTGCTAGAATAAACGTAGGGGGATACATTCTGTCATATACTGACCTAGATCCCATCTATAGATAAGAAGAAATAAAAATTGCCAATAATTCTATGAAAAAAAAAGTTTAATATCTTCAACCATCAGGGAAATACAGATCAAAATACCTCAAGGGCCAGCAAGACGGTTACAAGAGTCAGAATGGCTGCCACCAAGAAAACAAAAACCCAACAAATGCTATCAAAGGCTTGGGGTGGAGGGGTAACTGCATGTTGTTGATGGGACCGTAAATCAGTGTAAACTGTGGAAATTAGTATATAGGTTCCTCCAAAGACATTCAGGCTGGATGTGATGGTGCATGCCTTTAATTCCAGCACTCAGGAGGCAGATCTCTGGGTTTGAGACAGAGAGAGTTCCAGGACAGTCAGGGCTACACAGAGAAACTGTCTTGAAAAGAAGAAAAAGAATCAATGACAAAGCTAATCGTGGGTCAGAAAGGGGAAGACTTCTAGAGCACAGGTGTGTGTAGCTACATTGGCACAAACTGGTGAAGCTCACTCGTTAGTGGTGATATGCAGAAGTATGGATTCTTCCTCATGGCTGGAGTGAATAGAAATTAGTACAATGGCATAACTAAATAACATAAGCATTGCAGCTGGAGAGAAGCATTATATACTTGAATGATAAGGGAATATGATATAATAGAATATTATATTGAAATGAAAATGAAAGACTTGAGCTATAGTTGTATATAAACATAGAAATATCAAGAGGCAGAAAAATGCATGTGATTTATGAATAATTATACAGTTTTTAAAGATACTTCTTTTCTATAGTATTTACTAATGCATAAAACAAAGAATTTCGTTCTGACGTCTTCAGACATGCTCACAACATACTTGGATCCTATTTACCTCTCAAATTATAGAAACAAGATTATAAGTAATTCATAGTTCTACTTCTGCTGAAGGCAAGCTAGGTAGTCTACCAGTGAGAGTGACCAAAAAAGTCCAGAATAAGCAACTGCGACTCAGTGACACTAAAGAAAATGGCAGCCTGAGATGCTGACACTGGGCAGAGACCATCGGACATGGCCTGGAGGTCAGAGCCCACAGAGAGGAGACTGGAACAAGTCCGCAGGCTGCTGGGTAAAAATCACAGAAGTTCTGAGTCAGAAATAAGAGCTGATAAAACCAGAACCCCAGCAGGCACAAAGGCCCACTTTTCAGTCAGCTCCTAATAGTTAAGCAAAGCAAATTGACCAGTCCCAGCTGAACTGGCAGATGGGAAGGGGCAGGCAGTATGTTCTCTCTAGACAATAAAATCATCCAAAGCCTGAAATTACTCCTACAATTTCTGTATATGATACCTAGAACCCAATCAAACTAATCAGCAAATGGGGGGGCTATGAGAACATTAATGTACAAAATAATAGGTTTTGTTGTAGCATTTCCACACATGCATATAACAGAAAGAATTACAGACCAACACCCTAGAGGAAAAATAAGCATCAAATAGGAACATGCACTCCAGTGCCATTACTGAAGGGATCAGCATGGGCCTGAAGTCACTACAACTAGGCCAGTGAGATGGCTCGGCAGGTACAGTCAGTTGCTGCCAAACCTGACCCAATCACCTGACGTTGATCTCTGGAACCCATGGTGGAGGGAGAGCGCCAACACCAGAAAGTTGTCCTCTGAATGGCCCGCTTGCATGATGGCACCTGTGCACATGAACAATAAATAGCCGGAATTAAAGACGCTAAAATCACTGTAATTCATATGTTAAAGAATGAAAAGACAAAATGGAGGATCTGAGTAGAAGGTCAGACAAGACTTGGAAAGAATAAGAGGTCCAGAGTGGTGGGAATCCCAATGTCAGGCACGAGAAACCTCCGTTCATGTTGTTTGTCCCCAAAACAAGACAGCTGTTGCTGTTGCCCTTGGTGCCTCCATGATGTGGGATTCCCCTCTGTATGCTAGGAATATATTTTACTACCATTGGTTAATAAAGATGTTACCTTGGCCTATGGCAGGGCAGAATAAAGCGAGGCGGGAAAACTAAACTGAATACAGGGAGAAAAAAGGCAGAGTCAGGCAGACGCCATGTAGCTGCAAAAGGAGAAAGATGCTGGAATTTTACTGGTAGGCCACAGCCTCGTGGTGATACATAGACTAATAGAAATTTAACATGTAAGAGCTAGCTAGAAATATGCCTGAGCCATCGGCCAAACAGTATTGTAATTAATATAGTTTCTGTGTAATTATTCGGGTTTGGGTGGCCGAGAAAACAAACGAGCAGCCTCCGTTTACACCTCCAGATGTTGAAGGTAAATCCCTATTGCTCAAGGGTTCCCAAAACCAGCGGAGGGTTCAGGAAGGGCTTACACACCCTCATTAGACAGCTGGAACCAAAGCAGAATGACAACAGTTGGCATGAGAAATCAAAAGCTGAATATGATCATAAAAAACTTAAACTATAGGGCTGGAGAGATGGCTCAGCGGTTAAGAGCATTGCCTGCTCTTCCG
Organism: Ellobius talpinus; assembly: GCA_001685095.1. NCBI lineage: Eukaryota > Metazoa > Chordata > Mammalia > Rodentia > Cricetidae > Ellobius > Ellobius talpinus. The sequence continues at coordinate 5 of LOJH01019010.1, read as the reverse complement.
AAGGT
>LOJH01019009.1:0-21444 GCA_001685095.1 Ellobius talpinus | reverse complement strand
GGAATTGGGAGGAGGGGAAGAGGTGGAAATTTTTAATAATAATAATAAAAAAATAAAAGAAAGAAAAGCTAAAAAAATCTACCATAACAAAAGAAAAGAAAAAACAGCATTCCTAAGAGTGTCTAATATCAGAACATGTGATGAGTATAACATTCAATTGAAGAAAACTGGAAATCTATTTTTCTTTCTGTGAGACGGGACGAGATCAGCCTACACTGCCTTGTTTAAACTCCTTTTGTTTGCCTTGGTTCACTGCTCCTACTCCTTATTTTGGGAACGTGTAAGGCAAAGTGAATCTTTGTAAACTGAGATGTAGCTTAGATTTCTGAATACAATGTACTTATTTCTCATTTTCTATTTGTCAAGAATTTTGTACAATGTATTTTCATCATATTTAACCACTTCCCACCACTCTCCCAAATCCATCCTTTTTGAAAGTAATCATGATGTCTCTTGATTGACAACTTTACTATAAGCTCTCCAAACTCTCTTCTTTATGGCTATTTCAAGTCTCACCTCTCAAAGAGTTTACCTGGACCTGGCAAAGCCTTGAAAGTAGACGACACTAGACTCTGACAATACTTTTCCTTTTTTGTGAACCAATATGTTGCTTGTTGTAAGGAGTCTACTGTAGGAGCTGTCAGAATGAAAAGACAGGTGGCTATTCACCCTGTGTGCACAAGAAAACATCCCAGAACGGAAAAATATGTTGTCTGTTGCTTAAATCCTACACATTGACTCCCAGTTCAAGAAGGCGGAATCCATGGCATCTCATCTTCAGGTAGAAACTAAGACGTTGGTACAGGGGCTGATATACTGTTAGAAGCTTCAAAACGTGTTGTCAGATGAAGGAAGGGAACATGACAGACAGATGTGTGCAATAGTGAGATGGCAGATTGTGTGAGCAGTGTACCATTGTGACAAATGAATAGTGTTGACTTAGGTCATGGAGAAAAACCTAGATGACACCTTGAAGTTGACTGGAGAGAAATCTATTGCACCCCAGGCAACATCAATGTTGTGTGTGTGTATGTGTGTGTGTCTTTTTCTTCAGACTGCAAGTCATGTGAAGTAGGGAATCAGCTATTCATATATCCATAATAATTACTTGAAGAGTAAATAAGCAAATGAATAAACTAATCCCAACTTTCATCATTCTAAAATTGATTTTATTCCCACTGTGCCAATGTTCCGGTTCTCTGCAAAATGTGGGTCTCTCTCTCACGTGGAAAATGCAAGCTAATGTGATCATTTTTTCAATTCAAACATCACAAACTTAAATTTAATGATCTTTCCCCTCCAGAGGCTATTCATGGTGAGATCAATCTCACCTTCCAGTTCTTCCAAAGCCTGTATCCCAGGCTATTCTCGTAGTCAGCTTCCAAGGCTTAGTCATTCTTTTGGAAGAGAACTGGATGGAAAGGTGATTAAGCAGGGGATTGAAAATGCACCCAACCCTTGACAAAGTACTCTGCAAACAGTGCTTCTGTTGTCTTTTTCTGACTTGAGTATCCTTATATCAACTGTAACTTGTCTCTCAGAAGATGTGCATATTGAACTAGACATTAGTAGAAGAGTAGAGGGAGGACTTGGTCAGTCAGTTCCGATTTCAGACACTCTCTGACCTTGCATTTCTCTGCCATTTGCTTTCTGCAGGTCTTGGTGTATTCATTTGTGAAACCACTGTGTATTCATTACCTTTAACATTCTGTGGGGGTGGGGAGAATACGTACAACAAAACCTTAGTAGAAGAAGGATTTGTTTTGACTTCCAATTTCAGAGACTTCAGTACATGGTCACTTGGCTAAGTGTTCCTGGGCCAGGAGAGAGAAATTCATTAGTCCATGGGAGTACACAGTAAGGGAAGGAAGTCCTCTCACAGCAGATGTGGAGCAGAATCAGGAACGTGGGAAGGGACCACAAGATATAGTTCTAAGGAATCAATTGCAGTAACTTACTTCTTCCACTAAGCCTTGCCTCCTGCTCCTGATCTCCTCCCAATAAAGCAAGGAATGAATCCACAAGGAGCAAGCATGATGATCCCCTGGGGAAACCATCACAGACACACCCAGAGGTAGTAGCTTCACTAATCCTCTCAAAGCCCTCAATCTAATCAAGTTGGAAGTCAGACTGTGATTTTCTCACACAACAATGTTGACTATATATCTATACATTGTAGTACAAGTTTTGGCTACATTATTTATTACTAATGTAAATATTTATTAGAAACTGCATGAATTTTTTACCCAGTAAAAAATAGATGTTACTCTTGTCCCAAAGCCCTTTGTATATAATTTCTCTGAAGGTAGCTTCAGTTCCTCAAAATTTCCTCTCCCATTAGCAAGTAACTTTCTCCTCTGACTTCTTCCTAAGATCCATTATTTAACCAATGTGATATTTTTTTCTGATAAATATATTAGTAGAACACTCTTTGTAATGGAATATTTCCATTTTTAACCAGAAACTTCTAAACATCTTACCCTTTGTAGTCAATTTTATCTTGATGATAGAAGACATTATTAAGTTGTTGAATCTAGGCTGGTGTGTGGAGAGTAGAAAAGAAAAGTTTGCTTTAAAATTGTTTGGAGCTAAGTGTAATCTCTCAAAGATTCCTCTGCACAGATGACTGTGTTGAGTTCATAAGAACCTGACCACTTGGTCAATGCCAACAAGAAGACATTCAACAGAATAAATATAAAGTCTTACATATAGATTAATGACAATTTTACAAGTAAAGGAAGGTGCTTATTTTGGTAACATTCACATGTGAAAAAAAGTGATGGCGCCTTTGCTTGTAAGCCAGAGTGTGTCAAACACTCACACAAAATTAAATGAGATACTCTCATAAATCTCTGAAGGTCATGGCATTTGTTGATCCAGGCTGACTCTACTGGGAAGGACGGGCCCTATCAGGGATTCAAGATTGTCTTGACAAAACAAAATAATAACATGTAAATGCCATTTTGGTTAAACACCACCTGATGCAAACGATTATTACTAGCCTAAAGACTGGGAGGTTAAAGAAGACACAAACTATCCAAACTATCAAAGACTGCTTGTAAGGAAGAGAATGAAGGACTTCTGTGAGGCCAGAGTAGATTTCCTTACAAGGCTCTGGAGGCACACCACTTCTGCTGGTCATAAAAAAGAGCTTTCAGGCAAATGGAAACCTAGGAAAGTGAAAGGCCGCCTCAAAAACTGTTTACTTATTTCTAAAGATTTAAGATCTAATATAACGCTTGGCACATAGTAAAGAAAAGAAAAAGGAAAGAAGAGAGGGAGGGAATGAGGGGAGGGAAGAAGAGGAGGAGTTGCTCTTTCAGCTGTCACAGGAGCCGGACCTTCTTGGGACAGGATTTCCTGTCAAAACCACAGCACAGTCCCCTCCAGGAAAGGCTCCTCAGTTCCACCTGGGCCACGTCTGCTAGAAGCACATTCTCTCACAATGAAATCCTACTTGGAACTGAGTCTGTCTCTGAAAGAGATGCCATGACCAAAGCATTTATTTTCCTAACTGGAAAAATTATTAGTCTCTAACATATATTTTATTTTCTACTCTATTCCGGTAGAGATGATAGACACAGTATTGCCTCAGATGCTCTAGCAAGAACAAGCCGAAAAGGCATTAACCACTATTCTGTAAAATGGCATCAATATAAGATGTTGGTATGAAATATGATTACAATAGAACTAAATCTTCTTAAACTTTAAATTCCGTTTGCCTAGCTGGGCAGTGGTGATGCACACCTTTAATACCAGCACTCAGGAGGCAGAAGCAGGTGGATCTCTCTGAGTTTGAGGCCAGCCTGGTCTACAAGAGCTAGTTCTAAGACAGGCTCCAAAGTTACAGAGAAACCCTGTCTCAAAAAACCGAAAAGAAAAAAAATCCATTTGCCTTCCAATATTCAGAATATGTTTAATGTGCAGAATATGTTTGTGCTTTAGGCTTGACTTCACATAGATCTGACCTGAAACAGAAGTTATTGATTGCTGGTTTTATTAAAAGAGTATAATCAAATTAATCCATTTTTCCAGATTTTAATGAACTTAGAGTATAATATGGGCATTCTTTACTAATCTCTAATTTACCTTTAAAACAAACCATACCTGTCTTCCTTCCCTTTTCCTGGACCCACCTGGCTATCTACTTCAGTTCTGTTTGATTTATACAACTTTTAGGGGAATATGAAGAAGCACTGGAAAGCTAGAGTTAGGAGACCAGTTTGGGCCAGGACCACTAACTAAAAGTTTGTCTGGAGCAACTCAGGAAGCATCTCTGCTCCAAGTTTTTTCAGACATAACTTAGCATAAATCGTTACCCCATTTTACCCCTGTCTTTTATTTCAAAACTGCCTGTGTTTACCTATGTGGACATGCCTATGGACGTGTACAGAGGTCTAAATATACTTAAGCAGATTGTCCTGCACAAGTGTAGGAACAGACAAAACTGTCCTTATTTCATTTTCAAGACACAACCCAGGGTTGACTTCCCTGCCAAATCCATGTGGTCTCTATGATGGCAGCACAATTGTGGTTTGATCCACCGGGGCACTGAATGGGTTACAGTAGGAAAGGAATTAATTCTACGGATGGGGGCTTTATCACACCCCTAAAGCAGTAGCGACACCCAGTTTATAGCAGCACATTTGTAAGTGGCTTCTAATCCTTCCTGTTAATCACTCTGAACACTTTGCGGCTTAACTGGAGCCTGTGTTGACTTTATGCCCCCGGGACTTTAACAAAGAAAGATTCTGATTTTAAGGCCACTCATTTATATGACAACATTCACTGCAGCTATGAATGTTGCAGCGCATTGAGGTCTTGGCACTCTCAATTCTGACTATAGTCCCAGCACTGGCAGCAATAAGGAAGACCCTAAAAGATAATTACATTTGAGGAGGGGAGTTAGAAAGATGGCTCAGCAATTAAGAGCACTTGCTATTCTTGCAGAGGACCAGAATATGGTTCTCAAGCACCCATGCCATGCAGCTCAAACTCCTGTTAACTCCAGCTCCAGGGAATCCAATGCCCTCCTCTGGCCCCCGTGGGTATCTGCAAGCATGTACTACACACTCATGCTTAAAACAAAAAAATGGTAAATATATCTCTTAAGATATATGCATAGTCAACCCCATGACCCATGAATATGTAATTTATATGGAAAATACACTTTTTCGGCTATGAATATGGTCTGATTTTGAGACAGGACGATTTTCTTGGACCATGAAAGTGAACCTAATATAATTGCCAGAGTTCCTGTAAGAGACAGGCAGGAGACAAAAAGGTGCAAAGAAGGCTGATGACAGACCTGCAGGGCACACTGACGCAGGGCCGTGAGCCAAGGAATGCAGTAGGCCTCTAGAAGATTCCCCCTTGGGTTCCAGAAAAAAACATACCCAGTTCTGCTGACACCTTGATTTTTCAGCCATCAGGAATGGTGTTGGGTTTCTGGCCTCCGGTATTATAAGAAAATAATAAGGTCGTGTCATTTTAAACCTCCAGTTTGGGGAGGTTTATTGCTATAGCACTAAGAAATTAATCTGCTAGCTTTATGAAAAGTATTCAGATCTCTAAATAAGATAACTGTAGCAACCACTTTTGACACCCAATAGACAGGTGATAACCTACACAGCCAATCCAGGTTTCTTACAGAAATGCAGTTGGTTTTTGCCTAGGTGACTATTGTTCTAGCACTTTTTGAAATGAATTTCTTTGCTTTGACTTGTCTGCGTTTTGCCCGTAGTTTTTCTTGTTTGTGTAAAGAAAAAAAAAGTATATGCTTTTGCTTTTTCATTTGCTTATCCTTCCTGAAACCAAATAGGACTGGAAATATATCAGTAAAGACAACAGAGTGTACCATTTTCAAATGCAGAGACTTTCTCTCCAGCTCTACTGCTTAAATAAGTAGGTCCTTTACCCCTGTCTTTTTATATATGAATTACCTAAAGCAACCACAATAAGTTTTGACAATCTTGGTGGCTTCAAACAACCCATGTGTGTGCCCTCATAGTTCAGGAAGCCAGAAGTCCAGAATCAAGATGTTGGCAGTATTAGTTCCTTTTAATGCATTAGGGAGACTCTATCACATGTCATTGCTACCTTCTGGTGGTTACCATGCCATTGTTACCTTCTGGAGGTTGCCACAAACCCTTGGTATTTCCTTTGCCATCAAGTGGATTTCCCCCAGAATTATCACCTCCTACCAACACCATTCATTAGATCTAGGGATCCCCATAATCCAGTGAAATTTCTGTACTGGTGTTCCCCAGAGAAACAGACTATGAACTATATACATATGTGTGTGAGCGTGTGTGATCATAGTCTATATATGTTTATATAGAGGAATGTTCAAGAAATCAGCTCGTACAATTATCGAGTGAGCTGATAGGTCCTAGGATACGCAGGTGCAGGCTGTAGACCGTGGAAAGCCAAAGTAGCAGATCCAAGTCCAAGGCAAATAAGCTCCAGACCCAGGAAAAGTCAATGTTTCAATTTAAGTCTAAAGGAGGGAGAATCTCAGTAGAAAGTAATCAGAAATGATTCCTTACTTTGTTGAGACTGTACAATGTTTATTCCATCTAGACCTTCAAACGATCAGACGAGGCTCACCTACATTGCAAATGGCAATCTACTTCACTCCATCCATCCATCTGAATGGTAAACACATCCAAAACACTTCCGGAGAATAACAACTGGCCACCAAATATCTTGACATCCTTTGGTCCAGTCACTGACAAATAAATGTCCACAACTTCATCTGCACCAATTATGTATAATAATGACCCAAATTCTAAATTACGTCTTGTATGGGCTTCCTGGAACACATGATCCTCACCTTCTCCATCTCCCAGTTTGAATATGGGTATCCGAACGCTGGCCCAGGCCTTCCCAACCAATGCTACCGGGGAATTCTATGCAGAATCCATGCAGGCCCTCTTTGGCCAGGAGTACTAGCTGTTGCTGTGACTGAAAAGTACTGCCGTGGTGACCAAACTAGACAAGCTTCTCTGCTTCTGGCCCACATGGAGAGTTTATTCTGTAGATAAACCCTACATATTTTCAAGAGAGGACCACTCTTCTTCCCTGGGGCTTTGTACAGAAACACCCCCACCGAATCCCTGCTTTCCCAGCTTAGTTCTGAACAGCTTCAAACACAGAGTTCCCCAGAAGCCAGTTCTAGGAAAGCAAGACTACTGTAGTAACCTCAAGGAAGGCCTCAATTTCCAGGACTCAGTGGGTCAACTCTTACTTCAAGAATAAAGCATTCTTGGACTCCTACACTGTCTTAGATATATTTATGATAATTTTACCTTAGGTATGAATAAACATGAGGCTCCTTGTAAATCTCCTATGCTTCTGGCTCTTTAGCCATAAAACCCAAACAAATGTGCACACTCATTTCAAAGAAACCAATTAAATTAAGCCAGGGATAGTGACCTTGTGTGCTGTTGTTTGACAGGAATGAGATCACTGCTCACTGTGCACATGTCCTGGTGCAGTGAGTGCCACAGGGCACAGAGTGCTTCAGGTGATGGAATTCTGCCTCCATAGTTCATCTCCTCAGATTCGGGGAAGACATTCTTTGTGCAGCTCCCTGGGAGGCCGTCTGTGAGGGCACAATGCTTATATATTTCTTATTCCTCCTCCATTCTGTTCTTGCTAACAGTGAGCACTGGATAGCGCTCATTTGTGTTCGCACAATAACAAACAAAATAACAAACAAAGCCATCACAATTGCAGTCTAGGGTTAGACACTCATCACTCAAAAGCCCAGAGAGGCCTTGTTTTACATAACAGTTTAGTTAACATTGAAATTTCAAGCAAACAGAAAAACAAGAGGTGATTTGTAAATTGTTTTCTCTTTCATTCTTCGGAACTTGTTTCTGTTTTAGTTTTTAATTACATTTATTTATTGTTGTTGGGTGCATGGGTGGTTGTGTGTCACAGCGAGGGTGTGAAGTTCAGAGGACACCTTTCAGGAGTCTGTTCTCTTCTTGCACCAAGTTCATCCCCAGAATCCATGTCAGGTTCTAAGACTTGACAGCAAGTGGCTTTACAGTAGAACTGTCTCGCTAGCCCTGGAGCTTACTTGAAAAGTGTTCATTTGTCCTTGCAAGTGAGCCCAAGGCATCCTCAGCAGGTTAGTCTGGCTCTGTTCCTTTGCCTGGAACCAAGGAGTCAGCAATATGTGTGAAGATGCTCCTTGGTCACAAATCTGAACTCCTTTTGGCTCTGCTTAGGTGATCATGGCCACAGACGTTCCCTCTGCCAAAATGTACTAGAAACTTGTGTGTTGTACCATGTGACTTCCGGTGACTCCTGTTTTAAATTTCAGGACAAAGGGGCTAACATTAGGGACCTTTTTAAGTGTCTCTGTGAGGCTGTCCCCAGACAGACGTCCTCGTTCCCTACTCAGCTGTCCCAGGAAAGGAGCCTGTGGGAATTCTAGAAGCCCCATTCTTTTCTCCTCTTTGCTGGTAAACACAGTGACTGGGACTAACAGACGGGGGTATTGGGAGACGGGGTCCTTAATGGGCTGTTTTCACAAACAGGTAAGAACAGTTTAAAATTAGCATGGTGATTGTTTTCTCGCAAATTGATTTTCTACTAATTTTATCGAGCACTTTCATTCTCCACACTCTTGTTTACCCCAGAAATCTGCGGAGAGAAGCCTGTCTTTCAAAGAGGAGCAGCGGCCCTTAGCAAGGTCCAAATAAACAAGACTCTCAAATCAGTAGCATCTGATCTAATTAGGACTTATCAAAAAACCAAGTCAAGAAAATGCATTAACTCGCTTAGCCCACTAGGGGTTCCCTTTGTGTTCTGAAGTCAATCACTGCCATTAACTGTATTGCCTGTTGTCTTCCCTCTTAAATGCTTTCTCATTTACAGTAATGGAGCAGGGAGGGGCCTCACTCCTCCAGCTCAGCAGATGGAGGAGAAGAGGTGATTTTGCTGTAATTTCACATGATGAGATCAAAGGGTCATGAGAGTGCCACCCTACCAAAATCATCAACACCTTCTTGTTCCTGCATTGGGTCCTCAAGGGTATCTTCAAGCAGGCACACTCAACATGAACGCTTCTTCCTGAGAACTCCCACGGGTTTAGCTTATCTCTATGACATTGCCTATGCCTTTTCCTCTGCCTTTCTTTACATCACACATTTTGGTGTAGCACGAAGCACGCATTTCTCTCATGTTCATAAATTCATGCTGCATGCTGCATCATTGTAGAAAGAGGAAAGTCGCTTGAAAGGCTGGGAAGCAGCGGGGTTTGTTTGGTAGTTTTGCCCAGGAATTTAACCCTTACCTTCATTCCGGCCCTCTGTCATAATTCTCTGAACCCAAGATAACAGCTCCTATCACAGGACTAAAGTAACTGACACAGGGCCAGACTGTGAGTTTACTGATCAAAGGATATACTAGCTAGAGCTGAGGATGAAGAAAAATGTCCCTAGTCTTCAGCAGCTTCCAGTTGACAAAGCGAATCATAATGTTCCCTGCGCCTAATCTCTACAAAATATTCATTTTAATGAGGTGGAGCACTTAACAATATACAATATTATCTTGGAGGAGATGAACACTTTGGAGAAAATTTATATCCAGAAGATCTTATTCCAACCAGTCAACAAGATGGATTTTTTTCTCCTGAGCATAGTATTAATAATCTTTACTAGGCCTAAAATAATATTTACTTTGTTCTCCACTGGTTCAAAAATTATACAGTGGCTTGAAAGCCAAAATGTAATTTTCATAGCTGAGTCACATCTATTTACTTCAAAATTAGATACTCCTGGGTACAGCCACCAATGCCCAACTGCAGTTCAGCCAGAACCCAGCATCCCTGAGGAAGTGTGGGAACTGATCAAGGTCCACGAGGAGTAAGTCTGAGAAGAGCATCTCAGAAGAGGAAGATGTCCAATCGGCAGACAGAAAGTGGGACAAGAAGATTGCTCAAACTCAGTGCCATGCCAGGGTCTACCACGTTGGGAGTCTTTAGGGTCTCGGTGATACAGATGGGTGTGTGCAAAGGCGTTCAGCTGGCCAGCTGCTAACAGACCCTGAACTTGGCCCTTAAATGGTGTCTCTCCGCCTTTGGTTTAGGGAATCACCAGTGAGGAGAAGGAACACTGTCCTCCTGTGAGCGTCCCTGAGAGTCCTGGGCAGAAACAAAATCAAGATTTGGGGCTTTAGAACGAAAGAGATGTTGGTCTTTTTATTGCCAGGATATTCAAACAAGGGATGTCTTAGGGCATAATAACATGGTAATTTAAGAGTATTATTTGTCAATAGCAGTTCTACATTTTGATGATTCAAAGAATGAGCTTAGGTTCAAAGTGCAAACTTACCACTATGAAGAACATTATTCTTAAAAAGAATAAAAGCTCTCTAGCTCATCTATGACCGGGACAGGAGCCAAGGATGATGCTGAATACAGCAGTAGCTTTAGAGGAATCTGCATTAGGAGGATAAAAGTACGAGACTTGAAGCCCAAACCGAGTGGAAATCCCAGCTTTACCCCATGTTTGCTGCACAGCTAATCATTTAAATCTCTCTGATACCTGGTTGTCCCATTTTTATGAGATATCAATACTCTTCATAATGCCACTTGAGAATTAAATGAGATAATATTTGCAGAGTTCTTAGGAGAGATTTAGATGCTTAGTATAAACCTTTTGAGGGTTCATATTGCATTAAATAATCCAAAATTACATTAATTTGAGATGATAATGATAATATAAGAAATAATCAATTACCTTGAGTTCAAACCTTTAATTTTACATCAACAAGGCCTGATGTGAAAAGAGGAAAATTATCCAAGATGTTCCCGTGGGGTCCATCTCCGAGGCAGGATTGTGAGCTTTCTGAATTAAGGCCACTATACTCTCTTCAGTACCATGTTCACATACTTTGGGGGTACATAAAAAATCCTTAGCTCCCCAAATGTCCCTGTGGGTCTAATCTCACAGCTTGATCCCTAGCAAGGGGAAAAGTTCAAAGCTACTCTATAAACTAAGATTTCATGAAGATAAAATTTCATTGGCTGTCCCAGGCCATTACTTATCATGTGACTCTAAGGTCAGCTGTATGTGTTTCCGGAGAAAGCTACCTTCTGTTTACTATAGGCAGTCACTGGCTGCTCTGTACTGCTATGAATGACTCATCCAATACCAACTTACAGCTGTATCACCTTGGTGCCGGGACTGCCCAGTCTCTGGTTTCTATCACTTCTCACTGAGAAATGGGTCCTGGAGACAGCATTAGAGTAAACTGAATTCAATTTTATACAAAAGAAGAATTCCTGACAAAATCATTGGGCCTGGCATTTTTCATGGCAACCATCACCAACCAAGCAGGATGACAAGATGTTCCCCTGAAGAGAGTTCTCTGTGGCAAGAATAACTTGATCTGTGGTGGCCTCCTAAGTACTCTCTAATAGGCCACACTGCATTTCCATAATCCTTTTAAAGGGCATTCCAACCCACTCTCTGCCATGACAATTGGCAGCTATCTTGAAGACAGGAAAAGGAGTAAACATGGATGGCATCCAAATTTCTGCTAGCGTTCTTCCCAGTCTCAGGTAATACATGAATAGTCCTTCCCTTATTAGCTCACCACATATGAATATTCCTTCCCTTTATTGACTCATATCTTCCCTCATTTTTTTTACTTATTTAGGGTTTTTTTGTCCCTATACTATGGCTTATCCAACAAACCATGAAGAGTTGAGAAATTGATTTTCACGTTAGACTCCTGCTTCTCCAGTGGTTAGTAACTAAATAAATGTGTTCTGTTGGTACACACACGTAACATGAAATAATCACACAGAAAGTCTGCATTAATTATAAACTGATTGGCCCATTAGCTCAGGCTTCATATTAGCTCTTATAACCTATATTAGCCCATTATTCTAGTATATGTTAGCCACATGGCTCAGTAGCTTTTTCAGCAAGGCAGGTCACATCCTGCTTCTTCGGTGTCTGGGCAGGACTGGGAGGAACGGGCTTCCTCCTTCCTAGATTTCTCCTGTTCTCATTGCCTCACCTCTACTTCCTGTCTGGTTGACCCACCTATANCATTATTCTAGTATATGTTAGCCACATGGCTCAGTAGCTTTTTCAGCAAGGCAGGTCACATCCTGCTTCTTCGGTGTCTGGGCAGGACTGGGAGGAACGGGCTTCCTCCTTCCTAGATTTCTCCTGTTCTCATTGCCTCACCTCTACTTCCTGTCTGGTTGACCCACCTATACTTCCTGCATGGCCAATCAGTGTTTATTTAAAACATGATTGACAGAATACATACAATTCTCCCACACCACACACACACACACACACACACACACACACACACAAATGGAAAGAAACAAAAAAATTAAGACTGAAATAGTGAACACAGAAACATCTTCATGAACTCCATGTCATTTTCCTGGGACTTACCAATAAATCAATTATTCTATTGTTTTGTATAAGTCAACAGAAGCTCTCAGGCTAGAATGAAAAGATAGGAACATTTACTCAAAGGGATACCTATGAAAGTTGGAGTCTATTCCTCTATTCCCCATCTTCATGGAACCAAAAGCCAAAGGTGTCAAGAATTATTTGCCCTCAAACCATTTGTAGAGCTGGAGAGGTACAAGGAAAGACCCATTCTGAGAAAAAATAATGGAAGAGTCAAAATTGTGAGGGTTCTAGGTCATTAAATCCATGGGACTAAATGGGTTCTTTATCTCTGGTTTCCTTGTTGGTTGTTTGTTTGTTTTTCTTTCTCCCCTTACAAGCCCTAGTACTATATTGACTATGGAGACCGACAATTCTGCCTCATGGCTACAATGTAAACAACTGTCTGGGAGCCTCAAATAAGAATAAAACATAAGTCATCTGAATTACTTATTTAGAACTGTAAAGATGAACCACCACCCCAGCCACCAGAGGAAAAGTTTAAGGTTTTCAGTGTACCCTCTTCCATGAGGTTTCATTGAGAAGGTCCTCCTCATTGTCTTCACTTCCATCAAGTGTGATTGTCCACTGGCAAGCGTTTTAGAGAAATTACAGACAAGATTTCCCACGTAGTGAGCACTCTTAGGCTCAGATATGTGTGAGCCTACATTTGTAATTATCTATCCCAACTAGATGAACTTCATTTGTCTTCATTTTTCATTGACATTGGTGGCTCCCAAGCCACAGCTTTAGCCTAGGCTTTGCTCAGGAGCAGAGCCATATTTACAACTGGGCACAAGGCATTGGATGACAAATTTATATTTCTCCAAAGTACTCCACATCTCAAACTTCCATTAAGCAGCCTTTCTTTGGGATTGTTTTATAACGTTCTCTCTGCCCCTCTTGCTATTAGCACTAATTGACCCATTAGATCTCCCTTCCTCCCTACAGATTGTCTTCTTTGGGTCTGATTTCTTCTGAACTCTCAAGTTCAACCAATCATCAGTTTTACTAAATATTTCTTTGGGCTGCAGTTACCCAGGTTTTCAACATCAGAATCTGGGAATCTGAAGATTTTATACCTTAAAGATGTTTGTTTTTGCTAGTATTCACTTGATTTGTGTGCATGTATGTGTGTGTGTTTGTGTGTGTGTATGTGCATGCATGCTTGCGTGCATGCATGCCAAGGCACTTAAGTGGAGCTCAAAAGGCACCTTATTTATTCTTTCCTTCTACCATATGCATTTCAGGGATAGAATTCAGGTCATCAGGTCTAGAAGCCTGGTGCTAAGAAAAGTGCCTTTGCCTGTTGAGCCAATTCCTTGGTCCTTTTTACTTTTATTTTTGAAATAGAAACTTTCCATGTATCTCAGAGTAGCCTCTAATTCGTGACCCAACCATCTCTCTGTCTTTAGTCCTGGGATTACAATCATACACCATCACATCCAGGTACTGTTTACTATACTATTGAGCTCTCTACCTCTAGCTTATATCCCATATGAACTTATTGTTTTATTTAGATTATCATTGTCACTTATGGCTTCTTATAGACCCCATATTAAAGTGGACTAGACAGGATTTTGAGCTCCTAGAACTGTGGTTTTTGAACTGTATTACAAAGGATGAGAATGATGCAGACGGAAGGGATGGGAGGTGGTGCAGTTTCCATGACCTTCTCGTTCTCTTCCCATCACCTTTGCTCTCAAGCAACTTTACGTATTAGAAATCCATATGAATTTGCTTTAAAATTATCTTCATTGAGATACCAGAGAGAGAGAGAAAGAGAGAGAGTGAGTGAGAGAGAGAGAGAAAGAGAGAGAGAGAGTTGGAGGAAGGGAGAGAAACAATATAAATTGGAAATCAATACCTTATATTTAAAAAAGCAAAAATTATGATTTTAAGACTTTTCCAATGCATGACTTTGCAGTTCCAAATAACCTTTTATCTCCTGGAGATAAAGTGGAGTTTTTCACTTATTTGTTTTCTTTTCTGAGACAATTCTTACAGTGCATCCCAGCTGTCCTGGACTCACCATGTAGCTCAAGTTAGCCTTGAACTCATAGCAATCCTTCTGCTTTGGAAGGATTAGCATTATAGCCACGATTCACCACACCTTGCTAAGTTTTCTCATTAACCCTTCCAGTAGTTCTTAAGTGTTTTGCCCTCTCCATCATCTGTGAAGGAAATACATCAGGCAAATATTAGTATATCTGATATTACCAATAGTTCTGTGATTCTCTAACTGTCTCTACCTGCCCTGCCCAACAAGAACTAATGGCACTCTCAAGGGTTATGTCTGTAGTTCAGGCCAATAAATTTTGAGCAAAAGTGATTTGTGTCACTCACAAAGCATCGATTACTATCTTAAGGTCTTCTAAGGCTTGACCTCTCTTGCACTGTAACTGGAATCCAGAGAGTGCTTTCACCATCGGCCTTGGCCCCAGTATAAACATGAAACAGAAAACCTCCAGCTATATGGGAGAACCAAACATCTGTCACAAGTTCAAAAGATGGGATTCCCCTCTGTATGCTGTGAAGATGTTTTACTACAATTGGTTAATAAAGAATCTGCTTTGGGCCTATGGCAGCATAGAATAGAGCAAGGTGGGAATTCCAAGCAGAGATGAAGGAGAAAAGAAGGCGAAGTCAGAGAGATGTCTTGTAGGTGCTGAAGGAGACAGACATCCCAGAACCTTCCCAGTAAACCACGAGCCTTGTGGAAAACTACAAAATAATAGGAATGGGTTAATTTGAGATATGTAAGAGTTAGCTAGAAATATGCATGAGCTAATTGGCCAAACAGTGTTGTAATTAATGTAGTTTCTGTGTGATTATTTCAGGTCTGGCTGCCTGGAAAATGAAAGCGCAGTCCCCGCCTACAGATGTCGAATTTTGTTGTGCTGCTCTGATATTTCCTAAGCAATGGGAGACTAAAAATCTTTTTCAAAATGATTTTCTTAAAATCAAAACTATTTCATTACATACTCCAGTTCAATACTCCTGCTTCCCCATACATTGGTATCTGTGACACTTTAAACAAACATGACAGGGAACTCCCAAAGCCCTTGGGATGGCTCACTCTTAGGGTACAGAAGGGTATACGAGTCAATAAGCCACCAAGTTGTCTTCCCTGTGCTCCATACAGCACGAATCCATCAACACAAACATCTGAAATGCATCAGCGGAGGAGCTCAGCACCCACTGTGTGCTTCCTCTAGTCCCTTCATGGGCCCGAAGCCCTTGCTCCAGTGGGAAGAGCTACTGTAATGTGGAGTCGAAGATGGTGACCTCACCCTCATCTGTCCCATCACCTGTGACACATTCCTAGCTGATGAAGTTCAGGACTATGCCAGCTTCAATTTCCTTGTTCCATAGCCCTTGCATGTCTCACCCAAAGACACCTAACAATCATTCATTTACAGGTGATAGTTTTTCTCTTTTTGATTCCCCTGACTACATGGGTTGAACATATGACTGGAGACTGACAAAAATTGCTAAAATGAGCTAATGGTAGCTAATATTTATTCTATATTAACAACACAGGAGCTTCTGCTCTAAGCATTTTTCACATGTTAATTTGTCTTAATATGGTAGTTGAGGTAGAGGCCAGGGCCAAATTGCAAGAACATTCATCCTTGCTCTTTAATTATTACCTACATGGCCTTGGGCCATGGCTCACTCTATGCCTCAGTATTTTCATTTGCAAACTGAAGTGATGGCCATTATAGTATCCACCTCACAGGATCAGTGTGAGACTCCAAGGACGCCATCAATGTGTCGGTCTTAAAGCTCAATCCAGCACCAAGTGTGAGTTGTACCTGCTCTTCCTGTCACTGCAGAAACGAAGAAGAGCCTAGGCTTAGGAGCTGAGGGGTGTTGCATTGAGAAACACAAAAGCAAATTTGTCACCTCTTAAAGTCACATCACAAAAGGCCAATTGAGAGTTGGTCCTCGTCTTTGACTGAGATGCAGAAATTGCTTCCTAGCAGAGATTCATGTGTCTGGCTGCTGCTGCTGCTGCTATTTCATAGTATACAAGTTTTTTTTCCCTCACTGAAGGCATAATCATGATATATTCTGCACTTCAGGGTCTTCCCTTGCAGACATTTATACGATGTGAAAACAGTTCTCAGAGCATTTAATTCCCACCAACTTAGGCCAGGCCATCCCTGGCTCACACTTTATAGGAATGCCCCAATGCAGTTAAACAGGACAAGAACCAGGCCTAACTCAGTTCCCCAGGGAGGAGAAGAGGCTGCTCACCTGACCTGCAGTACCTGCTTTTAGAACACAGGCGATTGCTGGAAAGGAAGGGAGAGATGGTCTGGCAGGCCTGAGATCTAAAATCTTGTGTCATCCAGAGCCGTAGCCACATCCTGCCCGCCCATGTTTCACTTCTCTGAACATCCACAGAAAGTAAATCAGAAATGAGCAGCCCAGTGCTTGGACAGGTGGTTTGCAGGCTTGGCTCATTCCAATATGAGGATGGCAACCTTCCAAAGGTTGGCTGAAACACCAGGAGATGAAAAGAAAGCCATTTCACTGTCTTCCAACTTGGAAGCTCTCTTCCCCGTTTGTGTCAGCTGCCAAGAAGGTGTGTGGAGCAGTCTCTGAATGGAATGCTAGGCCCCCTTGCCAACTCAGGCAGTTTTCAGTAGGGAAAAAGTAGAAAATAATTGTGCTTTGACATAATATTTCTACTGGTAGTTTAACTTTATTATCAGTGTGAAAAAATTATAGCGAAAATCTGTATGACTATATTATAACTTTAGGCTTTTAATTGCCACTCCTTGTTACTTTTCACTAAAATCATATTTCTGAATAATATTTTAACATGTGAATGTGGCATGATGTCTTTAACATTCATCCCCATGTTTGACTAAGGTGGTCTTAGAACTCTAAAATGCCAGGATGAATGTGTCTTTACCACTTCTTTTATTGTTCTTCCTAAAAGTCACCTTGGCAGATAATTTATTTCTTATTTTTATCACAAAATTATTTCATACAATGTACTTTGATTACCATTTTCCCCTACCCTAATTCTTCCCAGATCCTCTCCAACCCAGAAATGTTATGTTCTTTTTCTCTCTCTTTCATAAACAGAGAAACAAACGTCAACAAAAAACCCTGCAACAATACAAATAAAAATTAAAACAAACAGGAAAAAGACCAATAAGACAAAAAATGTCTTTAAAAAGCAAAATGGAAAAAAAAGTCCACTAAAAAAAATACCATGAAGTTAATTTTGTGTTGGTCAACTGCTCATGGGCATGGGCCCTGCCCTGAAGTCTGCTTCATATACTCATATGCTCAGTGAGACTCCATTGGAGAAAACAGGTTTCCCTTTGCCAGTATGTATCAGTCCTAAAGTGCTTCTTTGCTCGGGGTTGGCCCAGTGACAACTTCTCCCTCTCAGGAGTTGGAAGGAGGAAAGGAAAGGGAGAAAATGATGCAATGATGTCTTAATTTCAAAAGTAAAAAAGAATAATCAAAAGTATTTCTGAGTGACTGGTAGGGGAATTTTTAAATGATTCATTAATTTCCAGGAAAGAATTGTCATGAAAGAAGTTCTCTTGCCCAAGATTTTAGTAAAATATATATATGCCATTATAATAATTTTAAACATTAAGGTAGTTTAAAAGCTAAATGAAAAAAATGGTTGAAGAGTCATCCACATGGAACAAAAGAATCATGGCATTGTGCAATGATAGAAAGCTTCACGCAGAGTACAAACCCTACTGTAATTGTGCAGTCAAAGAACAATTCAAGAAGCACCTAGCTTTAAGTTCAACTTAAATGTGTTTAAATGGCACCCACTGAAATACTTGGGGGAAATACATGCATATCCAAGGAAGGAAAAGACTTGACCCAAGAAGCCGAAAAAGAACAAGAAGTATTTGGGAGATGTTTTGTTCCCAGTGAACATTTATTTCCACATCTACTCCAGCAATGTTTATTTAATACGTATTAGGTACCTGGCAGTGTGTTAGGTGCTGAAACTATAAGGACAAATAACACAGCTTCAGTCTCCAGATGAAATCAGCTCCTAACGGGCCTCTGTGCCTCCAAGCGCAATCCAACCCCATCCATCACTAACATCGCCATCAAAGTATCCTGAAAACGATAAACCTGTTTATATTACAGCTCGGTTTTAATCCTTAGATCATTTTTATGGGATTGGGAAACTTCACTGGCTTAGCAATGCTGCAGGATAAAACCCAAAGACTTTAATGAGGTTTTTGTGGCTTTTCTCCACCTGGAGACTTCCTACTTGAGGATTTCAGCTGCTCTACGCCCTTTCCAGCAATAATAAGCTCCTTTCAGGTCTGGTCAAATGCAGTTTCTGGACACAACGTCTAGACTGCTAGAATTCAGGAAAGCTGTATCTGCTTTTAGAATCTGTTCCCACTCTGCTGCCATGTTCTTCCTCTACCATCTTCCATGGAGCCAATTCCTGTTCATCTTCTAGTAGTCACCTTTGAGATGCCTCCTCTTGGCCTTGAGACTTGAGTCCAGTTATGTAGTCTCCAACACCTTCTTCTTCCACTGGCAAGTATTTTATTTGCATAGTTCCTTTCTCATAGTCTCCTTAATATTGTAGTCTCTATAAATACAAAATCTTTATCCTTCATGTTAACGTCTAAATTCTTAATATTGCACTCTGCAAATTACATAGTCTCTTTGCTTATTTACTGACATATTTTCAAGTGGATTTTAATTCAGAGAAGATGGGTAGCTCAGTCAACTCAAAGGCTGAAGGCTTAGAGCAGTGAAACATGGAATCAAAGGGCCCCAGCACAAGTTTTAAACAGAACACAACTCAAGTTCATGAACTAGAGAGAAGCATAAAATCTATTCACCTCCAACAGTACAATTAACATAGAATTAGTAAATTCCCACAGAGTTGACATGTATAAGAATTCAGATGGCCAAATATTTCTGTGTCTGAAAGAAAAAAAAATGCTGTCAAGATTTTGACAGGGACTGGAGATTCTAGGTTAATTTGAATAGTACGGATATGCTAACAGGGTTACATCACCCATCAACATGAGTGTTGCATTTGTTGATGCTCTGGCTGAGACAAGGTCTCGCTATGTGTATGCTGCGCAGGTCGGCCTCAAGCAATCCTGATGTACACTGGGACTACAGGCACATGCCACTCCACCCCTTCTGCTGTTTCATAGGATAACCTTTAACCTTTAATTGTATAATTCACATATACAATTCAATCAGTTTTACACATTTAGCTCTGCAGTATTATTAATTTTAGATCCCCAAAGAAGGCCTGCACCTATCAGCATTCACTCCACATTTCTTACATGCCCCCACAACCTGCATCCAAGGAAATGGTAAAGTACACTCCGCCCATGGATATCCTGTATAAACAGACTCAAACCTATGGTCTTTCATGCTGTGCCACTCACGATGATTACCAAATACTCTACGCTATGGGTATACCGCATCTATCAGCTGCAGAGATTTGAGTTTTTGCTTTTAACATGTTATGATGAATATTTGTGCTCAAGTATTTGTGTAGACATGTTTTATTGTCTTGGTTCACACTTGTAAGAGTGGGATTGCTGGGTCATATGATTACCAAACTGTCTTCGAAACTGGGTGCTCTATTTTATATACCAGGGGTAGGGGAGGGACTTCAATTCTTCCCCATCCTCAATGGCGCTTTCAGTATCTGTCTTCTGTGAATGGTAATAGTCATGTTATTGGTATGAGGATATGGAGTTTTGATTTAGGTTTTCACTCTCCTGATACATAATACATCTTCTTTGGAAAAATGTCTGCTTATGTTAGATGAGAATATTGGAAATGTTATAACAATGTCTCTATTCTTAACAGTAATAAAGTGCACATAAATAGTTGAGATGGTAAACTTTACATGGTTTTAAAATCCAAGTTAAAATGTAAAAGCCTCTTCACAAATAAATATCACTAAAAGAAAATTTAAGACCAATCAGAATGTACTCAGAAGTAAGTTGGAGACACAGAGTATTACTTGTGCTGGAAATGCCATGTTGCAGTGGCAGAGGGCAAGTTAGGGCCAGGGACAAGCTTGGTGGTAGTGTACTTACCTGCCCAGCATGTTCCAGACCCTTGGTTCAAGCTCCATTAATGTAAATTTAAGTTGAAATTCATCAAAAAAGATGGAACATAATTCATTATATTTAATAAAAATGTTTTGGATAAATTAAAAAGTTCACAGGACAAGTCCATTTTCAAAGTGATTAATTCTATGAGTATATAGGGGATAATCATGAAATAAAAATAATATAGGAAAAAAATTCATATGACAGTATCCTAAATGGGAGACTTTGGAGAATGCATTTACATACATAGCCCTCTTTTACCTTTCTAGTTGTGTGAGCTTAAGTAAACTTACATTTTCAAGACTAGGTTATCTTTTCTGCACATGGAAAGACTAAAGCTTCTCTCTGAAGGTCATGGGAAAGAATTAATAAAACCCAAGACCAGGGGTGTAGCACAGTGGTAGAATATGTGCCAATCAAGTACAAGGCCCTATGCTTTATTCCCAACACTACACATCACTTAGAAAACTGAAAACACAACAAAAGTCAAAATCAAAAAAGAAGAAGAAGCAAAGACAAAAAGAAAAATCTGGCTTGCAGGTCTCCTCTTGGAGGAAATCTGCCAAAACTAAAATAAAATATTTTTAAATGAAATAGAGTAAGTAAAGGAAGAGTGGATCATACACATTCTGTAGAGCCCCAACCACAGAACATAGACAATTCTCACACTCACCCTTTCTTCCTCTTTCTCCTTCTCACGTATCACCTTTATCCCTGAGGATGCTTGAATAAATCACTTCCTCCTGTGCTTTAATGCTCCCCTCTGCAAATGTAAGGTATTGGATTGAAGATGGTCAAACTCATGAATCGTTAAGGGAGTTTTGGCAGATTTTAGAGTGAGCTACAAGCCAGGTTTTCTCTCTTCTCTTCTCTTCTCTTCTCTTCTCTTCTCTTCTCTTCTCTTC
>LOJH01019007.1:0-21444 GCA_001685095.1 Ellobius talpinus | reverse complement strand
TTTAGCCTACATATATTTTTAACAAACTGTAAACCATTTAGAGGGTTTTTTTTTGAATCTCTCTTTACTGTATATCTCTTTTTTTCTGACTACATGAGTCTTTAAGGAGAGGATTAAAGCTGTGGCTTTGATGGCTGGATCCAGCCCATTCCTTAGCTTTCCAGCCTCAGGGCACAGGTACCTGCTCTAGCCATTTTTATTGCCACAACTCTGTGGCATTTCAAGGTCCTTGCCAGCAAGCAAGCTGCAACACTCAAATGCTCTCTCTGTAGCTGACCTCCTGCCTCAAAGAGTGTGTAGAAAGGACATAGGATCCAAGCAAATGAGTTTCATTTTGCCCAACATAGCAACTATCGTCTCCAAGTGTACTCTAAATGATTTCCTTCCATTCTGGTTTTTTGTTTATTTGTTTATGGTATGTTTGTTTCGTAGTCATTTTAATGTATAGAGAACCAGCCTTTCAAATGAGTCACCAGTCGTTTACTTTAGCTGCGAAGGACTAAAGAAAGGGCAAAGTGGTCATTCTCCCATGACCTGCCAATTTGCAGCATGCACAAACCAGACAGAGGCAGGCTGGCAAGCCGAATCTACAGAGTGAGCTGTGGTCTCCTCCCCGTGGTGCCACCTTCCACCTTTCCTTGCTTGTGTCCAGTGGCCTTCATCCCTGCTGTGGCTGCAGCCTAAGAGCCCTTCTGGCCCACGTCACCCTCAAGTCCTGATTCGACAGGATTCAGCAGGTTTATGGAGTGCGTGTTTAATGTGACACAGATGGGGGACATCCCAGAGACCTTTCTGCTTTACAGATTTTCAGTTTTTTGCATTTCATTAGTGTTGCTTATTGTTTATAGACTGTAACATGAGACAGCAGAACGGATTGTGATTTTTAAAAAGGCTTGGGGTGGGGGGTAAAAGACGACAAGGCTGTAGGGCATCTGAGAGAGAAAAAAATCCAGTAGTGTGGAATGTTGTTTGCTGTCCAGACCAAACAAACCAGTTTGCCAAGGGTTGGTAGACCATGACACTCAGCCCGGCTCATGTTAACACTGGGCAGCACATAATTAGCAGACAGCTTGGCCGTTCTATCACCAAATAAAGAATGCCCTCTGTCACAGGTGGAACATCCCAGGCAGAAATGAGCCCCTCGTAGAGGGACTGAAGGGTGTGGGTGGCCAAGATGCCAGCTCTGTTCTGTTTCCTTCCTGTTTAGAAAGGACACTGCTGGACCCAGTTTGCATTCAGATACATGGCTGTTCTCCCTCACCCCCTCTGCAGGGACTTAGGCCTGGCCCTATGGCAAGAGTCAGAACAAGGAGAAGGGCCTTCTTTGGAATGGAAAGGAAGATAGTCTTGAGGGCACTGGACTGATGGACCAGAGCCAGGCAGACACAAGTTTCAAAATAGAGTGCTAGCTCTGGTTTAGGTGGTATGGCTGGCTTGAGCTGGCCTTGGCTTTTGTGAGAGCTCAGCCATAGCATAAACCTAAAGAGCAATAGCAAGAAACGCAGCTGATGAGGAAGAACATGGGGACCGGAAGTGACTGGTTGTCTCTAAGATCAAAGGAACCTAAAGCTTGGGCTGATATCGCATGAGCCATATAAGGAATTGACTCTGAGGAGGCCTCTCCTTGGTGTTTGAATGAGTTCAGAGACTTGATCACTGATTGAGTCAGACATTTCTGAGCCATTGGTCATCTGGGTGTCAAGATACCATTGGCTTTCCATGAGAAGCTGGACCCAGGGTGGCTGCCAGGCTTCCAAGCCCATTTTTTTTCCTTCTTAGAAAACAGCAGACATTGCATGGTTTCCCAAAGCTGCCAGTGACCTCCTGGGAGCATGTGACCTGGGTCAGGAGCTTCCTTGTGTCCCCCCAAAATGGAATGTCCAGCATTCCTGTGCTCCATGGGTTCTTGGGTCATTACCAACTCCCAGCCTTCCCCTTCTCCGGCTGCAGGGGCCCTGTTGCCAACCAACTTTCTCTGCTCACCTGGCCTCCTACACCAGCTCCTACAGTTTCGGGCCTATACATTCATCTCAGGTGTGTCTGGGCTGGAAGGAGGTGTACCTGGAACAGTCCCTCTACCCCCTACAGCTCTTCTGCAAGGCCTGAAGCCCGGTGGCCTAGATGCCTGGACAACTTTCATACCTTTGGAGTTCTTTCTTTTCCCCCGACTCTTCTTTTTTCCTGCTCTCCCTGCCTTCCACCCTCGCCCCCCTGGAAAAGGAAAAGGATGTGAGATGCCTCCCGCCCCGAGGTGGAGCAAACAGGTACTCTTGAAGGAATAAGCAAACCACTAGCAGGCCCCCCAGAGTTGTAGCGGGCTCCAGGTCTGCTTGGCTTTGACAATGAAGGAGACCCTGGGGCAGGAGGCTCCAGAGTAGCAGTGGTTGTACAGGGAGAGATTTTATTGCAAACTGCATTTAGAGAAAGTGATTTGCCATTGATATGTATGTATTTGGTAAACCCTGGACTATGCTGAACTTTCCTAAAGGCTGTACTCAGATTATTCCAACTCTAAGAATTGCACGTCTGTTGTAATTTACTGAATATTCAGTTATTAGCACTGCTTCTTTACAAACATTTCAGGAAATTAATATTTGAATGGAGTTGGGAAAATGTTCTTGTGTCCTGTAGCATGTGACATGCTCCTGAGGAGTCACTCTTACAGGGAGTCACATCAGCCTCCCCCCCCATTAGTGCTTGTCACAGTGAAACTGTAAACACCACACTTTTGCATTGGGGTGAGATTTGTTTTGGATTTGGTTTTATTGGTTTTTTGGGGTTTTTTTTGGAGAAAGAGTTTTTCTGTGGCTTTGGAGCCTGTCCTGGAACTAGCTCTTGTAGACCAGGCTGGCCTCAAACTCATAGAGATCTGCCTGCCTCTGCCTCCCCAAGACCTGGGATTAAAGGTGTGCGCCATCACCGCCCAGTTTGGTTTTATTGTTTTTTAAGCTAGGGTTTCTCTGTGTGGTCTTGACTGTCCTGGAACTCTGTAGACCAGGGTAGCCTCTAACTCAGAAATCCACCTGCCTCTGCCTTCCAAGTGCTGGGATTAAAGGGGTGGGCCACCACTGCCTGACAAGGTTTTGGGTTTTTGAGGAAAAGACTCACTGTAGCTCATGCTGGCCTGTAACTCATTACACAGCCCAAATAGGCCTCAAATTTGATAATCCTGTCTTAGCCTCCCAAGTGCTGGGGTGAAAGGTGAAAGCCACTGTGCCCAGCCACATTTAGGAATTTTAAGTTGATTTATTTGTCCTAAGGAATTATAGGAGGGTGTTAGACAGTTAATTTTATGAGTCCTACTATGTGCTGTGTTTGTGTCCTATTTCCTGCCAGTGTTATCAACCAAGTGCTTGGCTGGGGTGTCATTCTGTTTGTTCTTTCCCCACCAACCTTTGCTCTTCTCTGTGCCACCTTGATCTCAAAGGAGATCAACATTTGGGAGATAATGTCTTCCTCTTATGTAGTCATTTGTAGAAATGGTCTGAAAACCAGCTTCTTAGCACCAGTATTACAGACTCCGCTTTGCCCATGTAAACAGTTCTGGCGTTTGGGGGCAACAGGGTTCCAAGGAGAGTGAGTCTGGGAAGTGCTGGGTTCTGCTTGGTGTCGCTGGAGGAACACAAAGTCTTCGGTTGTGAAGTGCCCCTTCCCTATAGTGATCTGGCAAAGTCGTGTGCCATTTTATAAAGTAAAGCAACCCCAGAATGCAAGCAGATTTATGACATTTGGGGAACCTTTTCCAAGGCTCCCAGCTGTGCTGAATTCATTATAAAGTGGCAGCCTGGAGGCAGTTGACCAAGAAAAAAGTCTGGAGTATCTTTGTCCTCAAGCTGAAGTCCCAGCAGCACATCTGCGGGCATTAGTCCTACCAGCTGTCACGGTCACTGTGTCATGGGGTCCCCAAATGCATGAGATTACAGAGAGCCTTGACCCCTATAAACAAGTCAGGTGTGAACCTCACTGATGGGTGCAAACCAGTCCAGGAAATCACCCCTGCTGGACTGCTAAAACCTAACAATATAAATAGGATTTCTATGCTTCCTTGAGTCAACATCTCCCCCGTTTCCAGTGGCAATGGTTTGGTATGGGATTTTGTGTGTTGCCTTACACATGACTTCAGAGCTCCAGGGAGTGGGGTGGAATTTAAACAGGGAGGAGAATGGGAAGCACTTCCATGGCAAGCTATGCGCCTCTCCTGGCTATCTGTGCCTTGGGTGCCATTCTGTGGAGTATATTGTATAGACCAGCCTCTACTCTAAGCACTGTACATTTAGTGACTGACTACTAGTAACAGCCCTATTATCAGCATTTGAATTTTTGTTAGTTATTAATTTGTATCTCTGTGTGTATTTGCATGTGGTATGAGGGAACACATACCATGGCGGAGTATGGAAGTTGGTTCTCTCCTTCCACATGTAGGTTCTGGGGATTGAACTCAGGTGGTTAGACCTGGCAGTGAGTGCCTCTCCACACTGAGCCATACTGCCCCTCACCAGCTTTGTTTTATAAACAAGGAAACAGTTTATAAATGATGGGAGGATTTAAGCTTGCCCTTCAAGCTTCCTAGTGAGGTGGAGTAGAGAACCAGAGGGAGGCATGGCCATTTTGGGGCCTCTGAACAGTTTGTTTTTCTGGCTACCTTAATTTGAATGCTTACTCAGTAATTCCAGGGAAGAATGAATCTCTACTGACACTGTTTCTTTCATGTGCTCAAAATCCAAATTATTCCAGGAAATACTTGGTATCCTTTTCACATTTCAAGATTCAACATGCCAAAACTTGGTTACTGTCTGTGAGTAGCTTCTAAAAGGTGGCGCTGTATCAGTCTTTAACTGAAATGGCAGGGCATTTCCTCATGGGAAAGGGTCAGACTTGAGAGATTTTCACACTCACCGTGCCATACACTGTGGAGTGAGAAGCACTTTCCTCATAGTCTTTGGAAATGGATTCATGGGACAGAGGAAAGAGCTGTGGCTCAGAGGTCTTCTGGACCCCACTGTACTTCAGTGAGCATCCAAGTGTGTTCTAACCAGATCGGGCTCTCCAGTGCAGGCAGTGCCATTCAGAGCAATAACAAATGTTTGATGGAGTCATTCAGACAAGACCCCTGATATCTTGTAGCTGTTACCAGTGAACAGTGTTTTAGAATCTGGGCCAACCTTCTGTTCTCAGTCTAATTATTTGTGCTTAGTTGAGCATGCTGCATAGCAGTAAGATAGTTAGTGAAAACAAAAATTGTGGGCCCATATATATAATAAACATAAGCATCATCCATCACTCCACAGAGGTCAGCACGTCCAGCCCCCAGTTAGATGGCAGCCCTTCGCTGAATAAACATCTACTGTGCTTGGGTGTCACAGTCTGTGCACACAGTCTGCTCATTTACTGATGGCTTGTGGATGTCACTTGGCTGATAGACATTGACCATGACAGACTTCTCGAGCAGCTATCAGCTTGCACTGTGCCTGGGTGGACATACACAGCCATCTGTCTCCAACTAACAGAACTATGACACAGCTACTCATCATATAAGCAAAGAACAAATCATGGCCTGGCCAACTGCTGACCTCAGGCTGAAAGGCACATCAGCCAAGTGGAACTGGTTAGATCTGCCCGCCACCTTGTTTGGATTTACTGTTGCTTCAAGACTGGGACACAGGTTATTTTCATGTCTCTGATCTTTGGTTTGGGGGCCCCCAGTATCTGTCAGAGAGCCCCTGCCTGATGGAGTGAGTCTTCATGGACAGCTCTCCCTGGGTGGGTATCTGCAGTGTATCAGCCACTGTGCGAGCAGCCCCTTCCCTTGGGGAAGAGGCATCCATGGTGTATCACTGCTGCCTGACATTTTCATGGAGTTCAAAGCTCAAGTTCATTTGGTGCTGACATTTTGGATTAGCTGGTTGACTGGAAGGGCTGCTTCTTCCTATATGCTGTGAAATTTATAAACCACAGCAGCTGAGGGCTTAAAATGGCCGACAGCCCCCAGCTGGCAGCAATTAAGTGCACCGCAGACCTTTGGCTAAACAAAGGCTTGCGGAGGCAGAGACGCTGCACACACTGAACTGACTCTTGTTCTCAGTGCCGGTCAAGAAACTCTTAACCAAAGAGAAGTGAATGAGGGCGTTTTGCCACTTCCTGTGTAGTGTGGTACCGGACACTGCCCAAGTGTCATCATGACAGCAGTGGGTGGCAGAACAATTTCAGTGTTGACCTTCAATGCCCCAGCACCAATGACAGGAGCCACCCTACTGCCCTGTGCATACCATTTAGTCAGAGTTCTCTAAGGAAGCACAGCTGCTAGGACTGTTCGGATGTAAAGGGGGCTACCAGACTGTCCTACGGGCTGTGATCCAGGAGTTGTTCAGTCCACGATGCTGAATGTCTTGGCTGTCCAAATCCAGAGGATTCCTGGAGAGCTGCTGGTCTTCAGAAGACGTTGGGATCAGCCTCAGCAGGATAGATGAACTTGCCACAGAGAGTGGGGACAAGCAGGCAAAATACAAAGCTTCCTTCGTCCATTGCCTTTCATGTTGGCTGCCATCATTAGATGTGGCCCAGACTGAGGGTAGGTCTCCCTTGTTCAAATAACCAGGTGAAGAAAACCCCTCCCTCCTAGGAGTGCCCAGCAGCTTGGGTTTTAGTTGATTCCAGATGTAGTCGAGTTGGCAGCCAAGACTAGCCAGCACAGGACACCATTATTCTTTCATCTGAAGGACGGAGATGGGATGAGAAAGCAGCAGGCCTGAGAATCTAGACCAGGCAGCAAGGCGGCTCAGCAAGTAAAATGTTTGCTGCCCAATTCCCACGTCCAGAGCTTGATTTCTAGAACACAGTGAAATTCCTGGTAGTTGCTCTCTGACCTCCTCACGTCCGTTATGGCATACATGCACCCCTCCACAATAAATAAACATAAAAGTTAAATAGAGTCTGTATCAATGTTCTCTAAGATATAAGTCAATTTAATTTTGTTTTGATCCTTTGAGACAGGATCTCATGTAGTCCAGGCTGACCTTTAATTTAGCTTGCCTTCAGTTAAAGGTTCTCCTGCCTTTTCTTCCCGAGTACTGGAATTACACCACTCTCCTGATTTTCCTTCCTTTTGTTTTGAGACAGGTTCTCATATGAAAGTAAATTTCAAATTTAGTTCTTTTGTTACACTGACCACACCTCATGTGCCCAGTGACAGCATATTAGACAGTGCTGTCCTAGTCAGTACCAAACATTGGGAGGGGTGTAGATAGCTAGCGTCTCATAGCCGCGTCATGGCAGGAGTGTAAAATGGTTTTGCACCTTTAAAAGTAGCTCACACTCTCCTCTTAGGCAAACGTTTATATCCTGAAATCTGGCAAAAAAAAAAAGTGTGCATGCATGCGTGCGTGCGTTTGTATGTATCCAAATCCAGAGGTCACCAGGAGACATGACAAGCATGTTCATAGCCACATCACTTATCATAGCAGACCTTAGCCCGTCTCAGGTATGTCATAGGCATCCACACCACAGGGTATTAGTAAACAGACAGAAGTGAGTCCTCCCAACAGCCCAGCATGATTAGGACCTATAGACAGCACTAGTGTACCAGAACAGGCCTGGAGGGTGGGAAGGCTGCCTAAGAAGGAGAAGCATGGGCATTAGACACGAGATTTAGAATTGGGGCTGTGCCAGGGGGAGGAGGAACGGTGTCTGGATGCAGAAGACACCCAGGCAGTGGTCAGTAGTGGGGCTGTAGACGATGTTTGTTCAAATAAAGGAAAAGGCCAGTGATGATGGCAGACTTCAAACAGAGCAGAAGGAAGCCATCCTATTGTCCTCTTCCCAGTGCTTGGCTCACTGGGACACAGGGTAGTGATGTAACAGTCAGTCTTGTAAAACTGAGTCACAGAGCATGAACAAATGCGGGATTGCTGTTCCCTGCGGAAGCGCTCGTTTGTAAGGGTGATTTGAGTTCACGTGTGTGTGTGTGTGTGTGTGTGTACATATGTACATGGGTGTGATTGTTTGTATTCTTAGGACCTTGTGTAATGATAAGTCTGCCTCTACTGATGTATATTTTATACAATATATTTTGTTTGTGTTTGGGTGCTTTTGGTTTTAGTGGGTTGTTTTTTGTGGGGTTTTTTTGTTTTGTTTTGTTTTTGTTTTTTTTTTTTTGTTTTTGAGACAAAGTCTAAGTAGGCCTGGCTGGCTTCAGTCTTGCTGGCTTCATCTCTGCTTCCCAAACCCTACGATTGCATGTATGTGTCACCATACATACTGAGTATGAGAACGGTTCTGCTACGCAGTGGTTCCTTTTCCCTGGTGAAGGTTACTTCATAACCTGTCTGCCAGATTGGTTCTCACGGAGACTTTAAACCCTATCCCCCAACACCTGCTCACAGCCTACCAACTTGGACATGAGAACTTGAAATTTTAGTTGTTTTAGAGGAGAAAAGCTAGCTTTAGTCACTGACAAAGAACGAGGAAGAGTGTCTTTAATCCGTCTTTCTGCCTCTCGAAAGAATGCTTGCCAATCTCCCCTCTGAGGGAACCCCTCATTTACAGAGGTGTGTCCTCTCTGTGAGGGGAGGCTGTGGGTTTTTCCTTGAATATCCTAGTGACATGAAAATGACCTCAAGCATCATAGTGTGCACCTCCAGGCCCTAGCACTAAGCATTGAGTCCAGCGTGGCCCTTGGTGTTTGGTAGAGAGGACCATAAAAATTAGGGGTAGTTTGCTGTCTGCGGGGAAGACAGAGAGGAGATGAGGATCCACAAAGGAGCTGTTCTACCTGCTCATTCTGGGTGTTTCTGTGGCTTTGTAGTTTGCACGCTAGAAGATAATATGTTGAGAGTAGAGATAAGGTTAAAGGAAGGGGCTCTAGAGGAAGCTGCTGAGCCAAGGAATTACTGTGTGCACTTAAACTTTTTGATAGTGTGGGACACATTTTCTTCCATTCTCAGTTGGCCCATAGTTGGTGTGAGGTGTGACTTCTAGGAGCTCAGGAGCTGCCTGCCACCTTTCGTTGACTTGCCAGACTTCCTTAGGTCCTTTTAGGAGGATGCAGTTCACCGTCCGTTTCCCCTTCCCTGCAGTGGTGATCCCTGAGAAAAGCAGGCCTTTTGGAGGAATAGGACACTTGTCCACAAAGGTTCCCTTTTCACAGCTACCCTTTGCTGTCCCTGGTGAACCAGACAGTGGCTCCCCAGGAAAGTCAAACTTAGTTGAAAGGAGGTAGGAAAGTGAAAGTAACTCCCCCATCTGCCTCTTGGAGGGGTCTTTGGTCTTCTGCTTGGCAGCCAGTGGTCCCTTCAGGAGCCTCTCAGGCAAAAGAACCATGGGAATGCTTTGGGGAAAACATGTCATTGGTCTGTCTAGATAGTAAAATGGCAGCAGTTGTTTTGCCAGGCCAGGAGGCTAGAGTAGGCCACCTAGAAAAGTCTACCCAGCTCCTTCCTGGGGACCCCTCGCATATGGTGATCTGCTGGCATCCATAGCTGAGCCCTTAAGAGGTTCCTCTCCCAGTGGACTCACAGTGTCTGCCTACACCACCATTCCTGCTTTCAGGGAGAACTCTGGGGTGAGAGCCATTGGAAGGATTGAGACTAAGCACAGCAGGAATATGTAAATATGTGCTATAATTGAAGCCACCCCATTACCCAGTCAGTCCCTCAGTGCAAGCCCCTGCATCCTCCTCCAATTCTCCACATTACTCCTGCAAACCAAAGCTAAAAGGACACAAGGCACCCTCATAACTAAGTATTTGAGACTTGGGTGTGTGAGGGGGATGGGAGATCTGGCTTCCTAAGAGCTATCAAGCACCCCCATGGCACCTTCTGGAACCAGAGCCTGGTGAACTTTACCAGGCTTTACCTGGGTTCAGAAACACATGCAGTGATCTTAGCTTTGCAGATAGCCTGTGGCAAGTTCCAGACTGCTGCTTCCAGGGGTCCTACCCCGACCTGCCCTGCAGGACACTTCTCCCTGTCAGACGTCTCCACTCCCACCAGTCCATGGTTCTAAAGTGCTGATTCAGTGTGGCTGCCTGCTCCTCCCTTTGAGCTATGTCTAGAGAGGGATGTTTTGCTTCAGTGGGTTCCAGGAACAAATAATAAAGAGTACAGCAAGTACAAGGCCAAGGACAGACCCATTGCGCTCTTATCAGTCATCTGAAGTATGCACCGCCTTTCCAAGACAAATATGGACTCCTGTTTCTAGGAAAACACCAAAAAGTATTTATCAATTACCCTGTCTATGGTTTGTGGAAAAAGACAACAGCAGCCGACCCTGAAAGCCATAGCAAAGCAGATTCCTTTGGGCAACCAGCAGCCAAGTGGCATGAGTTAGGACTGCTGTTGTGTCCTAGGACTGGTCCCTTCACATGGCCACTGCATTCCTTACCCTTTACCCAGGAGACTTGAGCTCACCGCTCAGGAGCCTGGCAGCATAGCAGGTCACACTAAAGCCCAGACCCCTTGGTGTTCCTCCTGAAGCCACTGCGCGTCCCCAGCAGGCTGACCCAAAGAGATCCCTAGCAAAATGTAATAAACCGGTGTGGTCCACTGGGAACCTAGTGATAGTGACCTTACAGAGCTGCAGTGATGGGTAACCTATCCTCTTCAGCACAAGCCTGCTGGGTACTCTCTTATTTGCTCCCACAACCAAGAGGTAGATTGTGCCAGCTCATTACACAGAAAGTGAGATTGAGGCCAAGGAAGTCAGCTGATTGAGCCAATAATCCTGTAGCCAAAGGATTGTGAGGCCCAGTCTGAATTCACAGTGGGCATACTGTAGCCCACACAGCCCTGCTGCAGCTTCCTCCTGTCTATAAGCAGTGCCTTTTCAAATGAGGTTGGAAAATCATTTCAACCTTGACACTTAACCTCTTCCTGTCCATGTCCCTCTAGGACCCAAGCCCAGAGGGTTCGGAAGCCACGCTGCTGCACTGGCCCCCAGGGACTGCTTCCTCGCTATTCTGAGAGTCAGGCAGAAGGACAGGAGCAGCTCTTCAAGCTGACGGACAACATCCAAGACGAGTTGTAAGTGGGGGCTGAAGAAACGGGTCCACTGTGTTGCCTTGTCTGTCTTTGAGTCTGAGAAACTTCCCTGTTACTCAGGAGTTTCAGCCTTGAGAAAGGCTTGCTTGTCCTAAATGTCTGATAGGTCTCAATATAACTACTTATAAATGGCCTTTACTGGAGGGAGTGACTTGGAGTCTGTTTCAGAGTGGACCTTGCTATGCTGACTGCAGCGTGAGTCTTTGTGGAGACAGCTCAAAGAGAGGCCAGAGCGTGGGGTGTTTGGAGATGGTTTTCCCATAAACAATTTCCTTAAACTTTGGTATCCAGTGTTTGCTATAGAACACCAGCAAAATGAACCACAAACCACCACCCATCGAATGTTCTGGAAGTGCGTTTTCTTAATTGTTTTGTCACCCTTTTAGTAACCCAGGATCTTGTCACATTTTTCAGCTACTGAGATTTTAACTGATGTGGCAGCCATGGCTGTCCTTGGCAATATTCTGTGGAAGCCCTCAGAATGTAAAGTGCTCTGTGACTTACCCATCCAGATGTGAGAGGACTGCATTTGGGGCATAGCAGCATGCTAGTGTAACTTGTGTCTTCTAAGGCGAGGCGAGCTAGGGAGGATCTGAACACTGTGGTGCTGCTGGCTGATGGAAGGGTTCAGGGAGAGATTGGTTCTTGGCATGGTCTTCAGTGTCATTGGTAGAGACAGTACCAGAGAGGCCTCGACTCACATTTCATATCTTATGGGAACGGGGACATAGAAAATGAAGTCCAGGATTTAGGAGATGGGATATGGCATCTTCCTAGATGTGTCCTGCCATGCTATCACTGGAGCATCTCTAGATAAGGCTTTTCTACCTAACAGCATGCTATGGATGGAGTGGCTTCAACAACAGACATTTAGATATCTGCTTCTGAAGGCTGAGAGGGCTGAGACTGCCTATATACTACATTGTTGATGGGACTTTGGGCCTCCAACTAGAGAGTCACTTCTCAGCCAAGCAGGGCATGGTATAGACTACTAGAATGGGAGCCACTGATGGCTAGGGTGTCCATTCGTTCGAGAACCCTCCAAACCCAGAGCAGTGCCTGGGATCCAAATCATTCATTAAGCTCAGCTTGGAGAGCTGCAGTTCAACACTTGTGTTGAACTGTCCCACTTCCCAATCCCTGGGGCTTTAGGGGTGCTATCAAAGGTTAAGTAAGGGTTGAGGGATGTAGCTAGGCTGATAGAGAACTTGCCTAGCATACACTGAAGCTGGGTTCCATCCCCAGCACTGCCCAAACCAAAAGTAGTGGTATTTGCACTTGGGATTGGAGGCAGAAAGATCACAAGTTCAAAGTTGTCCTCAACCACCTTGCATAGTGAGCCTGGGCTATAGGCATTCCTGTCTCAAAAAGAAGGGTAGGCTAAGTAAAAATTATAGACCCTTGTGTGTTATATATTAGATTCTTTGCTAACCTACCTCTATACCATCCAAACCATCCCTGGTCTTTGCAACAAGAATCATTTGTAATCGAATGACATAAGGCTAGAAAGCACGAGGAGGAAACAGCGTAGTCGAGTCACCATGGGATTCCTGCCCACGTGGTGCACACATGGGAAACAGGCCAGGGAACTGATCTGGAGTCAGGGTGAAACCAGTGAAATCGACTTCACGAAATGCTTGACATTCATGTGATCTGGGCACAGTGACTGCCGGAATAAATTTTGACTTTGAAGATGAAAACCCTGTGTCTCCACCCAAGCTGAGGGTGGAACCTGGCCAGTGGGTGGTAAGGGAGGCATGTGACCTCAGTCTTCCTGGGCATACAGGAGGTCAGCAGGGTCTGTGGCAGGCATGGCTCGGAGTGTCCTCATTTACCAGCCTGTCCCCAGGGCAATGTGAGTGGTCCAGACATCTGTCTGCAGGAAGGGGTGCTCAGGAAAAGCTCGGTGCTGACTTCTGCCTCTGAGTTTTATCCTAGATTTGTAATTAAAAACACGTTTAAGAACCTCATTATTTGCATGTTTCTCTCAGAGTTAACCCGTTAAAAGGGTCTTTAATACCTTGCTCTACTGTGCTAACTAAATGTTTCCACATTTTTTCCACTTAGACTCACTGTTTTACTTCTGGAAAATATTGTGTAATGACTTCCTGACGGAGCAAAGCCCCACAAGTCCCCAGCACCGCAGCAGCTTCAACTTTGATCTCCCACATCAAGTTGCATTTAGTTTTGTGGTTTTTTTCCATTTAATTAAACAGTATTAAACAGATTGTCACTGCCATCCAATTTAAGGTCTGCTCAGGCCTCACAGCAGGTTCATCAGTGGTGCCTCTGTTACCCCTTCTCAGCCTTAATCCAGGCCCGGGATGAAGCCGGTGTTAAAATAGCGCTTGCCTATAGGATCTGCTTTCTGAGCAGCCTCTGGTTTGCGGCCAACAGTCCGCTTTAGTTGTCTTTCCATTTGCTTGTTTCCTGTGAGATACCGACTTCTGGTATTTCAGCAAGGCCACCACTCAGATTGCAGGCCCGAGGAGCTACTGCCTTCAGCAGAGTGGCCCTTGGGGTCTTTCGCCATTTAGATAGAAAGTAATGCTTAGAAGATTTTTTTTCTTAAATACAGAAAAGTATATAAAAAGAAAGCAAGACGGGTTTGCAGACCTTATGCTTCTCTCCTTAGGTATTTGTCTCCTAGAGGCGGGGAGGGGGGCACACCTTTGAAGAAGAGGATCCTCCCCAAAGTAGCTAAAATGCTGAAGTAGCACGCTGAAATGCCACCTTTGTCTTGTAATGAAGCCAACTCATTTACATGGCTAGCAGAATCAAACAGAATTCAGAAAACAAATAATAGTGAAAATCCCCTTTGTTACCTCCCTCCCTGTCCCTTCCCCTCACCTCCCTCCTTTCTTGGCTGGGAATGGATTCCAGGGCCTTACATGGCTGGGTGGGCACTGTGTCTCTCAGCCCAGCCCTAGCTCCAGCTTACACTTTCTCAGCCAGGAACTAATCTGTCAGCAATGTTTGACACCACAAGACTTGTGACTGACAGGTTACCCGGCTGCTCAGATAAGAGTTCTGAGAGACTCACAGCCCTGGCATCCCACAGCCAGCACCGCACACATATGCAGTTGAACTCCTCCAGACCTCCTGGTGTCTTTACTGTCACCTTCAGAATCCTTGCCCAATCCGTTAAGTCTCACGGTGCGCCAGGCCAAGTACAAACTCTGTGGTGTTCCTCATCAAGTTCACGGTCTAGCAAGTCAGGCAGACCTGTTTGGGAGGAGAGGGGCATAACGGGGAGAAAAGGACTTTCACTACTTTTCACTTGTTCCCCATTGCCTGTCACAGAGGGTAGGGTCTCTGTCCTAAAAGAAATCTGAGCTGTGTTTCGCGGGGTGTCCAGTGGTTTGATTTACAGAGAGGACCTCTCTGCCCTGTGAGTCAACAGATCATGGACAGACAGTGTCCCTCCTGTCACCCATGAGGCTTTTCATCAGTCCATCTGTGGGCCAGCAGCAGTGAGGAGCGGGAGTGGAAGTCCAAGTCCAAGTATCAAAGTATGGAGTCCCACCATGGCTGGCAAGGGTGCGGGCACAGAGGAGCAAAGGCAGGAAGGAGTAGGTCAGGGGAGGGAAGAACCAAGAGAGCACTGCTTTGCCCCCCACCCCCACTCCTCACCACGAGTGACAAGTTCAGGATGAGCATGTGAAGGGGCTGCGTGGGAGCCATCTGAATGCATCTTTGATGTGGTTTACAGATTGTTCTGTGTATGGGGGTGGGGAGCAAGCAGAATGACAGAGTGCTGTTGATGGGACCCCAAACCTTGACCTTGAGTAATGTTTTGCAGGGGAAGCCTCAGCAAAGATGGGGAGACAGCTGTTGGCTACCCAGGCCCTGGGCCATTGCCCAGTGCTTTCTCCCCTAACTCTTGCCCTTAGTTCTGATTTGATGTTGCTTTAAAGGCCTTAAGACAATGAATGTAACAGCAGCAGCAGCAGCCCCAGGGCATGAGCAGGGCTCCTGCGCCCAGAGTGCTGATGTGGCAATTAGGGCTGCTGTGCTGGCTTGTTCTGTCCATCATGGGTCCTCTCCATGTGGTTGTTAACTGAAGGGGCTAGTAGGCAGCACCATCTCCCTCAGATGAGGGAACTGAGCTACCAAAACACAAGCTCCCTTGCCAGAGGGCTTGCAGACCCTCCTTGCCTGCCTAGCCCAGTTTTCCTTCACCGTGCCGTGTGCCTTTCAGGAGCCACCATTTCTCCTTAGGTTTCCTGGCCTGTAAGAGAACTAAGACATGGCAGCTTCCTAGAAAGCAGTTGGGAAGTGTGCTTAGGACCAGCCCATATGCCCTTAGGTGTACAAGTATCTTTCTCGGTGTCACCAAGTCCTCAGAAGCGCCTTGGTGAAGGATGGAGCACCAATGGGAGGCTCGGGAGCCAGTCTCGGCAGGATGCTGTAACATGTGTGCCTGCCTCCTAGCCACCTTTGGAGCCCCTCAAAGAGTCGGGGACATCTTTGAGGGGCTGAGCTGCTGGCCCGCCTGTGCTCCAGAACAAAGTTGTTTCTGACTGTTTCCTTCATTTTCCATCCAGTTCCAGCTGGTCCTGTGATGTGCCCTCTTCCTTCTGTCTCCCCATGCCCTCCCCC
Organism: Ellobius talpinus; assembly: GCA_001685095.1. Classification (NCBI taxonomy): domain Eukaryota; kingdom Metazoa; phylum Chordata; class Mammalia; order Rodentia; family Cricetidae; genus Ellobius; species Ellobius talpinus. The sequence continues at coordinate 5,809 of LOJH01019007.1, read as the reverse complement.
GTTCTCCTTACTCAGCAGTGTGGCCCCTGCCTCTCAGAGTGCCTCTCACAAGGAGGCTGTGCTAAGCCAGCTGAGCAAGGAGGGCCGCTGGGCGCTGCTAATTTTGGCAGTGAGACTTTATAAGTCTACATTCTCAGCATTGCCAACCAGTTAAATGAGAACAGCAAACCCCAATTTTTGTCATGGGAGCCATAGTTAAAATGACGACTAGAACAAGGTGGATACTTAGCAGGTCCACACGGCGACTGGCTCGGTGGTGGGTACTCAGGAAGTCATGTGGTGTGCAGTGGACCACACCCAGGCTTAGAGCACCACAGGGAGACGGATGCTTAGCCAGGAGGCAGAACGAAATCTCGGGCAGTGCTTTGGCAGGCCAAGGTGTTGAAATATCAACAATCAAGAGCCAGGGCTTCGAGAGTCAGGATGGTGACTGTGGCTGGGGAGGAGGGAGGAAATGAAGTGCGACCTAGAGATCTGCTGCAGAGAGGAGAAGGGCCAGCCACGCGTGGGCCTGACAGGACAACCCCTGCTTGCTGGCCTTCTACTGCCCTCAGGGATTCTGCCCTCTCTGAGGATTTTGTGCCTTGTGACCCTGGACCAAGGCTACCCTGGACCTGGATCCATGGCAGTACCAGGTGGAGCCTCGACACCGAGCAAACATAACTTAAAACCCCGAGGCTCACAGCAGCCTGTGTCAGTCAGCTCTTAGTATGCTTGCCGTCACCCAGTGTGCCTTGCTGTCCCTGGCGCTCAGGCACACTGTGAAAGGCCAGCATAAGATACAGGCAGCTACCAAACTAGGAAGGCTGTCGCTGTGTCTTCCAGGCTGACCTCCTGGCTCAGGAGCCGAGCAGAGAGGTGTGACCTACATAAATCTCCACGTCAGTCTGAAGGTGCTGAGGGCTCAGTCTTTTTCTTTTTCAAAGCTATTTCCTAGTGGCCTGGGATCTCTTGGCCACCATGACTACAGTTCTGAGATGGAAGTGGTGTCTCAAGCCCTGTGTCCCTGGTTGTACTGATCAGGGATCAGGGGGACATAAATGCAGGTGTGCAGACCCTGGGTGTGCAGTCTGGCAGACCTGTCCCCTCACATCACCAAGCCCCTGCTATTGTCTCTCAGGGTCTAGCTTGTCTGTGTTTCTCTGACTCGTAACTATCCTAAAGCTCATTGAGCACCCCAAAGCTCACTGAGTACCCCACAAAGCCCATTTCAGAACAAGAGTTTGTTTCTGTTTCTGGAACTCTTGGCCAACATCCCTTGTTCATGAGCATCCTGCAGCTGAGAGTGTGCCATGGATATGGGCCTCACAGCAGCTCCTGAGGCCAAGTCCTTCCTAACACAAACTTACAAATGGGGAAACTGAGGCCCAGAGTAATTGTAACATGAGGGGCCTGCTTGTTGGGGTTTCTGTCCCGCCCGGTACCCCACAGCTGGCAAGCCCCAAAGAAAATCACACAGAGACTCTCCATAAGTTATAAGCTGATTGGTCCATTAGCTCAGGTTTCTTATTAGCTCATATGACTTATATTAACCCATTATTCTGACCTATGTTAGCCATGTGGCTCAGTACNATCAGCATTTATTCAAAACATGATTGACAGAATACAGACAATTCTCCTGCACCAAGTAATGAAGCCACACATGTGGTAATTGGGAAGCCTGGGTAAGCCTAGGCTCCAGACCCCAGAGACCTCAGTAGGTCTTTGCCTGTTTGAGCATCCAGGGATGGCCTGTCCCCAACATGGAACAGCTAAGCATCACGTGTCCTTCTCCCTCCCCACGCAGCTTCATAGCCGTGGAGAATATCGATAGCTACTGTGTCCTCATCTCCTCCAAAGCCGTGTACTTCCTGAAGAGTGGGGACTACATAGACCGAGAGGCCATTTTCCTCGAGGTCAAATATGACGACCTATACCACTGCCTGGTCTCCAAAGACCACGGGAAGGTGTATGTGCAGGTGACCAAGAAAGCTGCCAACTCCAGCAGTGGCGTGTCCATCCCAGGCCCGTCCCACCAGAAGCCAATGGTGAGTACAGCTGCTCCTTGCCACTCATGTGGACAAGCGGCTCTGCCTCCCGCTTTACCTTGAGGACTCCAGTGGGAGGTTTGCATGCACTCAGGGTTCTGCTCCTGCTCTGCCAGACGCCTCGGGTGTCTTCTCTTGCATTTGTGTCCCTGAAACACAGTGCTGAGTGCTGATGATGCCGTGAGTCCAGGAGGGTGACAGGGAACACACTGTATTGTTTTTCTGGTATCAGGAAACCACAACCCTTTGATCTGTGCTGATGACTAGTGTGAGGCACATTCGATAGGTGTTTGTAAATAAAAATGATACTTTATCTCCGCAAATTGGGAGGTGTTGTGCCAGAACGTCTAGGTACAGATGTCCCTGCTGCCTTCCAGCATGCACTTCCTGCTGTTCCCTCAGTGCTGTTAGGGAAGGGCTCAGGGCAGGTGGTTTCTTTAGGCCACTTGGCTGACTCTGGTGCAAGCTGGGGCTCAGACCCGGATGACCCACCTGATCCCCATGCTGTGTCTAGACCTAAGGGCTCCTTATTCTGCTGAGCTGGTCCAGCACCCACAGCAGAGCAGATGCGAGGAAGTAACAGCAGGACCAGCTGTGGGTTCTGCACCTTTCAGAGCGGCCGTGTGCATCTCTGGTCTTTCTGTAGATCGGAAAAGCCATCTTGTTGGGTCTCTCCTCTGGAGCTCTTCAACCTGCCCCATTCTCAGGAATGAACTCGAGTGGGGATCCTTGGCTTAAATTAGATCTGGTTGATTAAAAGTTAATGCCCCAAAGTGTGCATTTTCCACCAAGTGTGCCTATCCACCACTGTCTCCCGCTTTCAGGGCAGTCTAGCTGTGCAGTATTCTGGGTAATAGAGGATTTAGGCCTGTGTTTACTGACTCTTCTTCCTGTGCCGGCCACCACCAGGCTTCGGACTTGAATAAGAAGTTCAGTCCATTGTCCCCGTCTTACTCTGACTGGAATCTCATCCTCTCTGGTCACAAGTGCTGGTGGTGATAGTCTGCTTGTAGTTTATACTGGGGTATAAACTAAAAGCTTGGATCAGGGTGAACGAGACACAGGCTCCTGGGACGGTCTTGGCTGCTCAGATGGGAACTGTTCTTGGGTGCTGTATCTTGCTCTCCTTGTGGTTGGTTGCCCCTTCTCAGGGCAGTGTGCTCAGCCTTGTCTCTCTCTAGGTGCATGTGAAATCTGAGGTCCTTGCTGTCAAGTTATCACAAGAAATCAACTATGCCAAGAGTCTCTACTATGAACAGCAACTTATGTTAAGACTCAGTGAGAATCAAGAGCAGTTGGAACTGGATTCCTGAGGACACCCGGCTGCTGGAGAGGGATGCTCCAGAGAGAACTAGGAGGACAAATGCCCAGACTCATGCTAAGGGAAGCCAGAAGAGGGGTTGGGGCGATATCAAGGAACAAGGGAAAAGAAATTCTCACAGGGAAAAATGTAAACAGAAAACCGTATTAGTTTGTGGGGCAGGGAGTTACTTTAGATTATGGGGAAATAATTTTTAAAAGTATTGATTGAATAACGTTAAAAATGTATTAAGATGGATCTAATTTTTAGAGTGCCCTGTATTTTGTTAACATGTATATATGTACAACTGTGTGTTTGTAAATACATAGAAGCTTCTGAGCAGGGCTATGCTATGTGTGAAGGTTTGTTACCTGTACAGTAATGTAAAGTTGGACTAGATCCTGTCTTACTAATTCTGCACGACTCCTGCAGGGGAGTCCCTGTGGGAAGGTGGTTTTGGAAGTTGAAGGATACACTGTGTGAGTTGCAAATGCATTTGGCGTTCAAGGGTGAGCCTGCAGTCACCTAGACGGGAGCAGAAGCAGAGCCACCATGGCAAGGACTAGAGACCAGCATGGCGCCCATCTTTGTTCTTACTCATGTTATAGGCAGTGTTTAAATTTCTCAGGCAAGTCTCTAATTTTACCTACTGGCCTTCTCCAACCACTCCACCCACCTGGGAGGTAAAATGGTCAGTTGCTGAGGTTTTCCTCGTGCAGTTTGCAATAAGAGAGGTGAGAAGCATCGGTGGACTCTGCTGACACAGGTGAAACAATCCCACTTCCCACCGTGATTTTGATAAAACCAGCCCAGCACCACAGCCTCCTGGGAACATGATATGGATGGAGAAGGTTCCAGAAAAGGGTGTGTGCTGTGAATACTGAAAGGGTATTGTATGGGAGCTTGGTACCAGGTCTTGTCCTTGGTTCTAACCTGAAGCCCGGTGTGCGGGCAAGGGGCTTCCTGGGACTTACTTTTGGAATTTCCCTTTTCTAGAAGGACTAAGCAAATAGGAGGTGGGGGAGGGTGGGCCTCACCCCACACTGGGTAGGAGGAGGGCAGGCCTTGCCCCACACTAGGTAGAAGGAGGGCAGGCCTCGCCCCATGGGTATGTGGAAGGTTTTGGTGTTTATAACCCTTCTGAGACACAAATGGAACTGATCTATTCTTCCAACTCAATCCTTCTGTGTGTGTGCTCATGCCCACCATGGCACGTAAGCATTGATAGGTCCTGAAGGAGCACTTTAGCTACATGGTATTTTCAAGGGTCTGTCTTCTTGAACTCCACATTTGCCCTCTTCCCTGAACCAGGCCTGACTTTTGTGTGTTGGGTCTTTGGTTGTCAAGTCATTGCTTGCTGGGGAGGGCAAGATGGTGTCAGTGCCCCTGTTGGAGATTCACAGCTGAGGAGGAGAGTCTAACCCATTGTAGACTTCACCAGCCTGGACCCCCACACCCACACAAGCCCAGCCAGGGGTTTTGTTATCAGTAACTCACTGCCTAAGACCTTGATCTCTTACAGAGGAGGCTTCAGAAGCATCAATTGTGTGTCCCCTGCCACTTGCTGGGACAGTCACTTCAAACATCCCCACCACTTGAAGGGACTAGTGTCGCTAGGGGAAGTCTGTCCTGTGCCCTGGGCGCCTTAATCTGGGTTTCTCAGTCTGCAGCTGGTGCTTCAGGAGGACCCAGGGAAAATAAGACACCCTCCCCTGGTTCCTTTCTAATTTAATCAGCTCTTTAAATAACTGTCCCTCTCCTGTGATGGCACACTCCCTCCCTCTGATACCTAAGCCTTTGGAGCGGGTATTAAAATAGGAGACCACATAGGGTAGGACTCAGGGTGAAGGGAGCCCTCCTTTGAGTTCTCAGCTCCCTTGGCCTTATAGCCCTCATGTCAGGCCTGGGGAAGATCCAGGGGCTTTCACTATTGCCTCCTGGCTTACCAGGACAGAGTTCAAAGCTCCAGAAGAAGCAGGCCTTGCCACAGTTCCTGTTTCCTCCTAAGTTGGTACTTAGCCCATGACACCAGAGACTTTGCTGGGACAATTTCATACTGCCTCAAATACAGTTCTTCTGGGAGAAGTTAGCTGGTGGAGGGAAACTGGGTAAAGAGATGTCAGAAGCCACCTAGACTCAATCAGAAAGCCAGCGCCGGGAGAGCATCCTCACCCCAGGCCTCCATGGTGGAGGCAAAGAGGTAGCCTTTTGTGCCCCCCCAGCTGTTTGGTGGATACTCATCCAACTTGTGTTCAGAAGGGTCCAGGGCCACTTTGTGTTCAAGTGTCATTTGTGCCTCGAATAAATAAAAAGCACCATTGCTGCTCAGTGAGTGGGAAATAAAACGGCTGGTTCTTCACTATGTAAACACAGACTGTGCAACCAACCTTCATACCCCAGAGCTGGCACTGCTCTCCTGCGAAATAAAGTGTGTTGTTGATTTTCCCTGCCTATCTGTTGCCTTCCTGCTCCTCCTCCTCCT
>LOJH01019006.1:0-16136 GCA_001685095.1 Ellobius talpinus | reverse complement strand
GCCTGGTCTACAAGAGCTAGTTCCAGGATAGGCTCCAAAGCTACAGAGAAACCCCGTCTCTAAAAACAAAAAACAAAACAAAACAAAACAAAAAAACCCTCCTGGATAAACCGAGATAATCCCCATTTGCTTATTTCCCTCATATCTTTAGAGAATCTTTCTCCAAAAGCATATTGGCACACATGTAAAAGATGTCATGATAAAACTCGTTAATAAAAGAAAGAAATCTTTCTCAAAACAGCATAACATGTAAATGTTCCATGTAGAGGAACCCAGTGTCTTGGGGGTGGGAGCATTATTCAGCCTAGTCTGGGCAGGGTCTTCATTCACAGAATTGCCCACCAGCATGGCCTCAGATACCACCTTCTCAAAGCCCTCACTGGGATTTGTCTGTCTGGAAACTGGCTCCAACACAGGCTGCATATGCAGATCACTGGGGAATGTAGTGAAAATGCCTTGCTCATGCCCAGCTTCCACTGATCCTACTGCCTTGGGGAAAGTCTTTCCCAGGTGAGTCTCACATGTTCTGCCAGGCAGGACCATGGCACGGAATATCTTCAGGAACAGGAGGCAGCCCTAAGTCTTTCCTCAACAGCTTGAAGCTTGGCCTCTGTCCTAATCCCACAGTCCTTGACACCTGGAAACAGAATGAAGTGTCGAGTCCAGGCTGGCAGGTGGGGCAGGCAGAAGGGCTTATGTGGGGCTTATGCAGGGCTAGTCCTCTTCCCATACCTATCAAACCAGCAGTTTCTGGGTCCTTGTCTCAGGGGACTGGGTTTGAATCAGACAGAAAACTGTGCAAACCAGGAACCTGGATGGTCCCTTGACTACAAGTCTACAAGTTCCCTGAGGACAAATGGTTATAGGGTGTCCTGAATGAGCCAAGGAAGAGGGATTTTTGTTGTTGTTTGTTTGCTGTTTTGAGACATGGATTCTCTGTTTAACAGCTATGGAACCACTGTCCTTTGTAGCCCAGGCTGGTCTTGAACTCACAGAGATCCTCTGCCTCTGCTTCCTGAGTGCTGGGATTAAAGGCGTGTGCCATCACCGCCCCACTTGAAAGAGGGATGTCTGAGAAGAAGGGTAAAGCACACGCCACATGGTGGAACATGTATTCCGTGAGCTACCAGGGGTAGGGATCATAGCATGGCAATCTGAGTGCCCTAAACAACCAATAGCTGCTGGAGAGGGAAGCTGCTGCTTGCTGTTCTGCAAATGTTCTTTATTCCTTTCTCATGCAGAACGGAGTTGGGGTCAGCACCTTCCCTCGGTGTCCTGTTAAGCCCCCTTGTCTACCACAGAGTCTAGTGAAACGGAAATTACAAGATCACAATAAGTAGATGTCAGGCGTGATGACCTTCATGCCTCCATCCCTTCATAACTGAGCTGAAATCTTCTGAGTCTCCCAGCGCAGATCTAATTACTGCCCTTCCAGGGAGCGGAGGGGGAAAGGAAACAAGACAAGTGGGACACCTGGGGCAGAAGAATTATTGAAGAGCACAGCATTAATTTATTAAACCCATTGTGTTCCTGCTAGGAAATGAGACTGGCTCAGTCCCACACATCTCAGTCACTTGTGCACAAGCACATTTACACGCATGGCCACACACACACACACACACACACACACACAGAGCTATCAATGCAGACTCACACCTGGCAGTCTGTCTGGAGCCGCACCTTTGTCCATCTGGCGGAGAGTGGATGTGTGGAGGGCAAAGCAGGTAGCTGAGGGAGATACAGCCAGTTGGTCCATGCTGTGGTCTGTCTCCAAAGGCATGCATTTCTTGACTCAGTAGCAGAGTGATACATGCCCAGAATACAGGCCAACTGCCCAAACAGGCCTGAAGCCATGTCACAGTTCTCTGGGAACAGGACCAGTTTGGCACTGAAAACTTCAAAAGCGATGTCTGGGGCTTAGCAGTCATTAGAGCCAAAGGTCACTCTGGGGCCTACCTCCTAGATTACAGCTGATTCTCTATCTCACATCCTAGAGGGACATATGAAGAAAGGACGAGACACTAAAGATGCTGGCTATGAAAAATCACACACATGACCTTCATCCACTTCCTTAGACCCTCACCGCCCAGTATGTCATCAGCAGTGCCCAGGAGCAAGGCAGGCAAATGTATAAGCAGAGTCCCTAAAGAGCCCAGAACTGGGAAAATGGAATCATTTCTTAAAGCAGCTGTGTGACCTGGGAACAAGTCAAGTCACTTCCCTAGGACTCAGATCTTCATCTGCAATGTAAAAGGTAAACTCAGATCCTAAATCCCTTCCTATAGATAAAGTTGAACCAACTACTTTTCTTTTGTTTTTTGAGACAGGGTTTCTTTGAAGACTGTCCTGGAACTTGCTCTGTAGACCAAGCTAACCTTGAACTCACAGAGATCCCCCTGCCTCTGCCTCCCGAGTGCTGGGATTAAAGGTGTGCACCATCACTGCTGACTTTTCTTTACTTTTATTTTTCTATATAATGCACTTAGTTGGTTTTTCTGTTGGTTTTTCAAGTGCCTCTGCTTAGCAGTAACCAAAACTGATTATGATTCCCATGCCTCTGTGGAGTGGTCTGTGCCACGCGTGTTCACTCAGGTGTCTAGAGACTGAAGATTCGGGCCCTCTCTGGACTGACTGTTGGACTCCGCAGCCAGGCAGCTCTAGTCCGGGCTCCCATCCCCATGCTCCCACTTTCATCAATCAGCAAGATAGGTCAAGCATGTTGTCCCCAGGGAGACAGCAAGAGGATACACACAAATACATAAGTTCCATAAGGTCCAGGCGGCAAACCACTGCCGCTTCTGAATTATTTTGCTATTCAGAGCAAGTAGGATGACCAAATTCAGATGAGGAAATAAAACATGCAAAGTCACAAGGTGAGGTGAGTGGTTTAGTTAGGACAAAGGTGATGAGGATGCTACTCTATTGGAGTTCGTGGTCCCAGTCTGGACAGGGTGGGTAGAGTAGCCAATGTTCCTCCCTTCTAGATCCAGTTTCCTAGGCCTGAAGATGGCTTCAGTGGAGTCCACAATGTCCTGGGTACACACAGGCTCTACCTAGTCTGGGAAAGAGCTGTGTATTCCAGAGCCTGTCATTTTGTACCACCTCTAGTGACACACCCTTGGGCCTCCTTGGGTACCCAAATCAGGTCCCTCTTGAGATGATGGAACAAGCAGAAGAAACTTCAAGGAGCAGTCCCTTTGACAACTCCCAGTACTGGTGGGTGGGAAAGGGTGAAAGAGAAAGAAGAGGAGGAGCCTCCTGAAAGTAGAGAAGAGAGTGGAGAGGTAAGAGGTTGTAGCCAGTCTCCAGGGAGCTGCAAAGCTGACCCAAACCTATGGTTTATTGGGAGGACCCAAGGCTGACCCAGGTATCAGAAACCTTAGCACCACCACTATAAGCCCAGGAACTCCAGGATCTCATTCCATCTCTCCAAAGCTTATTTTGTTGTTCGAGAAACGAAAAAGAGTTATCTGTTCCCAGGGGCTGGGATGAAGCCATTCACGTGAGCTTTGCCAGTACTGCTGAATATTCATTAAAGGTGAATGACAACTCCTACCCTGCAGCCCCAGGCATCTTTGCCTATCCCAAGTGAGAGCTAGGAGGGACACTTCCAGCTTCCCACCCCTTCCCCAGCATCACCACCTCCAAGGAAGCCCTGTGCACCACATGGCCTTGTATCAAGCCTGACTGCCACTTGTCAGGTCAAGATGCTGCCCCACCCTCTGTTAGGTTAGACTTGCCATCCATGTCTCTTAGCTTGACTCTTCTGGTCTGTCCCAGCAGGCCGGAGCCTCTCACCCACGTTAAAGGTCAGCTCTTGGATGAGCATTCTAGCTGAACAGCTGGAAAACCTCAGATGCAGATTTCCTTTCCCCTAGCTATGAGGTCATTCTTTTATTCACCAACTCCCAGGTGAGAAGCCAGGCCCTATACCAGGCTGTCCCCTGTTGCCTCAGACAATGGCATTTTTTGACATTTTGTCTGGATTTGTCTCCCTGAAAAGACAAATCACCAAATCCATTCCCGTCTGTCTAGCAAATGCTCACACTTGGAGGTCTCGGGGAAGATGGACTGTGAGGGGTTCCCAAACTGCTTTTCCTCAGCCACTGTCACCAGCCCTCTTATACCCAGTGACAGGGGCTGGGGGGGAAGGAAATTCTGTGGCTCGGTGAGCACCTGGAGCAGGGCCAAGAACAAAGTGAAAACCACCAGCTTTGGTCTGCAAGTGTGCATCCGAGCTGAGGCATCACAGGATCTCTCTGGCCCTCTAGCTGACACACATGTCACATCACCCTGCCATGTGACAAGTCAGGATGGGGTTGGGAGGAGTCCACCAGAGAGTAAAATGGACAGACAGGTTCCTGCCTCACAGAATCTGCTCCTAGTGGAGAATACAGATTGCAAACAGTGAAAGTAACTAATAAAATTATTTTAAACTTTGTAACCTCCGTCCAGAATGTAAGTCCGTTGTTGTGGTACAGTCTGGCACACGGCCCTCTTTGTGATTGGCGATTTAAAATTCCCTTTCAACAAGCCACAAGTTAGCCAGATGCAAGCAGGATAAAGAACAAGAGAAACAGCAGGCATCGCGGCTACATGTGCAAAGGTCCGGGGACAGAAAACACTTCGCTTGTCCTAGCAACTAGTGAACTAGCGCAGCCCAAAGAGGAGAGCAAGAACAGCCTACCCACCGTGCTGAACCGTGGAGGAAGATGGGTTTCTCTCTACTCACTGGAGATTTTAAGCAGATGGCTGCTACAGTTAAGGCTGAATTGCCATCAGTGTGGACAAAATAAAAATAAACACTAAAAGACAAAGGAGGAGATTTAAAGTAATCAAAGGCTTCCTAACACACAGGACCAGCAGGTCTCATAACGGGTAAAAAGAAAATGTCTGCCTTCTCTCAACAACCCTAGACTCAGACGACCACTGTCTCCATCAAATGGTTTGTAATTGCCTCACCTTGGAACAGCATCTAATTCTGGTTCCCAGGTGCACTGTTTCAGCCAGATTTTCCAATTATGCACTTACGCCCAGCAGAGGTGATAGCTCCTCATTCTGCCTCGTTTAATTAAATAGGGAGTGAATGCTTAAAACTTTGAAAACAGGGTAGGCATTATTAATCAAATAAGCCAGCGGCCGCCTGTGGAATCACTTCTGTGGCCCAGGCTCTGTGGGAGAGCATTGTACCTGGGGAAGTAGCCCTGTGGTAGATCACATGTGAGTGACCTCTATATCCCCAGCATAGCAAAGTTCTCACAAAGACCACCTCCCTTCTCAGGGAGCTTGCTCTGTAATGAGTCGGAATGGAGAGAAAGGTAAGTCTCATTTCCAGGAATGATGTACCACAAGCTGTATGTGAGGTACTGCTGATGAGGTCTAAAGAAAATGTCAGCCAGGTACAGCAGTGCCTGCCTGTGATTCCAGCATTCAGAAGGCCGAGGGGGTGAGAAGGAAAGTTCAAAGGCCAGCCTGAATGTATAGGGAGAGCTTGTCAGAGAGAGGGAGGGAAGAAAGAAGGGATCCCTAGATGGAAAAACTTCAGGCATAGTTGGCCGTGTCCCACACTCTAGGACAGACACACACAAGGATTGTCAAGGACAGCCTTGCTCATGAATGATCCAGACAAAAGTACCAATCGTGTAAAGGAGAGGGTGTGGATGGGGATCCTGGACATGTCCCCACCCAGCCTATGATTGCTGGAAATACTGACTCCTCTGTGCATTAACATTAGATGGGGTAGATCTGGGTTTTGTTACCTTCGAAGCATAGACACTTTTGTGTCTGTAGTCAAAAAACAAAAACAAAGCCACAGCTACTAATAACAAATTAGGTATGGACAAGAGCAGTGTTTTGAGTATGAAGTTATAAATTATTATTAGCTCCTTGGACATTTAGGCCTTTTTCTACTAAGATACCTTTAGACAACTTGACAAAAATGCTTACATAGGCATTCACCTTAACATACTATAGCCCTTGGATAGACATTCCCCTTGACACACTATAACCCTGAGATAGACATTGCCCTTAACCCTGGGCTTGGAGCTGAAGCCTCACAAACTCCAGGTAATTCTGCCAGAGCTCATCCAAAAAGAGTGACTGAACTTGACTTAAGCTTCAGAGAGCAAAGAGGTAACACAGCCCCAGGGTAGCCTGGGAAAGCCCATCAGACCGCACTGACCATTAGCCATGAGGACAGCTGTTAGAATCAGCACATACGCATCTCCAACTCATTTACACATTATGAAATCATCACTGTGACCATGTCCCCCACGTGAGCCTTGTTCAGATCCTGGGGAGGACAGGGAGTCACAGCTCATCTGATTTAACATGGACCATGCCTTCGTATTAGCCATCTGGCCACACAGCAGGTCATGCGGAAGAGGTCACTAGAGTGTATCCAGGAATCAGCAGATGGATTCTGGTTCCAGTACGGTGGGATCCAGTTTCCCCAGCCATGCCTCCAGCTTGGCCATTCTTAAAGATGCAAGAGCATTTGTCCCAACGTGAGACACATAACCCTAAGTCATCATTACAGCTAAAAAGTTTTCAGCCATCTGCTCCAGAATCTTAGAGGCCTCACAGCACAGTGACCTGCAAGCATTTAGTCACCTTTCCTCCAAAGGAGCTCTGTTCTAGAAAGCCAATGAGTGGAGCAGAGGGCTCCGTCCGTACCACTTGCATTCCTTTTCTGAAGTTTATTAAACCTAGCCCCAGTCTTTAACCCACCATGGTAACCAATGGTACCATGGTCACCATGGTAACCAAGAAACCCAGTATCACTCATTTCCAGCCCCTGGGTTACTATGGAGGACAATTAGCCACCAGCCCTCTCATCTGCTATTCATCATCCAGAGAGGACTCTACCTCCATGACCTTCACCATCTCCTTAGACCTAGTAACTGGAAAAAGACACAGAAATGCCCCTTTTGGTATTTCCTTTCTCCTGCATAAACTTGACCGCAGAAACCCACCACAGTTACCGACAAGGCCACAGCACTGGACCTCCAAATAGACAGCAGCCACCCACCTACCACCCACTGGCCCCTCTACAAACAAAACACACACAGGCCTACACTCCTCCTTCCAGCAGCCCCTCTCCTAGAAAGGACCATCTCGGCCCCAGAGTCCTGCCTTTCCCTCCAATATCAAACCCTAAACAAGCCACAGCTTAAAAGACAGGGTCATCATTTTATTTCCCATGCGACACCAACTGTTAGAAAATCCCTAAAGCGAATGGGTCTGAATTCCAAATGGGAAGTTTTGACTATTATCTGAAGATGATAAGAAATACAATCAATAACAATAAAAAAATACTCCTCTTTGTTCTGTGGAAGCTCTCAAGCCAGTTGGAATAACGTGTGAATTAATGCATAAATTTAAACTTTTTAAGACTTTCCTGGCAAAGAATGCTGGTGTCTTACGACCATCCCTGGTAATTGGTGGCCCAGGGGTTTCTTAGGAAAGGAAAAGGCAGCAGGATGTCGCTGGCAGCTGTCACAGACAGGTAGCATCTTTGCCCTGATAGGGAAGTGTCTTTGTTTGCTTAGGGCCTGAGCCTTTCAATTCTGGACCTGATGATGAATAACTGGAGATGAGGGAGGCCTCTGAGAGATGTACTCAGGAAGACATGAAGCTCACCAGGAGATGTCAGATTGACATGCAAGCCAGGAAGGCTCTTCAGGAACCTGCCAAGCATAACTCGTCCTATTTTGCTTGTCAGAAGTGCCACCAGGGGCTGGAAGACACGTATTCAATAGGAAATAATTCTCCTGGCAGAGGAGAAGAAATGTGTGTGAGGTGCTCCACACAACCAAATGTCAGTAGCCATGGTGTCGGAGAGCTCCCTGGTGGGGCACCTGGAATGCTTCATACAAACTTCGGAAGCATAAGATCATCTGCGAAGCAGGTATGGATTCACAAGGAAAGGAACGGTTTGTTTTTGACAAAAATGAATCATGAAGAAGATTTAAAAATATTAGTCAGGATGGTCTGTGAAATGTTACAAGAAGCAGCAAATCCTGGGCTAGCTGCGTGTCTGGTCAAGGTATCTGCCACTAAGACTGCCGACCTGAGTTCAAACCCTTGGGACTGACAAGGTAGGAGAGAAATGACCCCCACAAGCTGTCCTCTCACATAAGCACATGTGCTATGGCATGTGTATCCACACACATACACACCCACGTACACAAAAGAGTTATTGGATTGAAACTTAAGATCAGTCTTAAATCTGAAGCCTTAATATAACAATACAACAAAGATTCCTTTCTTGTTTACAAAAAAGGGGTGTGGTCTATCAGGAGAGCCTCCTCCATCCGGTAGCTATGTCTCAGGAAACTCATGACTTATCTTCTTTTTTAAGTGTTGCCACCTTTTAAGCTACGGCTATCGGAGTCAGCAACTGTGACTCTCCACCGCTATCAGCAGAAGTCTGGCCACAAGAGCCGCAGCCTGAGAAAGTTCTGTTCCTTCGGGCACCGACTCTTTCAAAGCTACAATGGGAACTTATCTAAATCTCTGTCCCTCTAAAGAACTCAAGGTTCAAAGGTTGAAGTGGAATCCTGCTCCCTAGAGAGACTGAATAGCAAGCAGCTCACCTCCTAGGTCTCCCAAGAAATACTCACGTGTCTCTTGCCCCTCCTTAAAAACCCTTGTCCACCTGGCTCCTCCCTACTACTTCCTGTCAGCTAGTTGCTGACGCGGCCTCCTGACTGCAGGTGATTTTCATTTATTTAGCATTTACATCATTAAACAAATGTTACAAAGCGTGAACAAAAGTGACACGCCTTAAAATAATATTCTACGAACATGACTATCATGACGAAAGCAGAAAAAGAGAAAAAGGGACCAGGTAGCTAACTACCTGTTGTGATAGCTACCATTGCTTCCACTCATGATCCACTGGATAGGGCCAGGCAGATGGCTCCTATGTTTGCAATGGAGTTACGTCCCAATAAACCTATCATAAGTTTAAAGTATCATAAGCCAATGATGCACTTAAGTGTTGTGGAATATTAGTTGGAGATGTGTTACATTCGTTGATGCTGTGGAACATTTGTTTAATGGTGCAAGGACGTGTTGCATTCTTTTATGTTGCATTTGTTTAACTCTGTGAAGCTGTGTTACTTTGCCTGTCTAAGGTACCTGATGACTCTAATAAAGAGCTGAGCAGCCAATAACCAGTCAGGAGAAGGGATAGGCAGGGCTGGCAGGCATTGAGAATAAAAAGAAGAGGACGCGTGAGAAAAGGAGGAGAGAAGGATGCGGGGGGCAGGGGGCAGCCACCCAATCACACAATCAGACACAGAGTAAGAAGGGAAAAAACGATATACAGAAATAGAGAAAGGTAAGAGCCCAGAGGCAAAAGGTACTTGGAAAAATTTAAGGAAAGCTGGCTAGAAATAAGCCAAGCTAAAGCCGGGCATTTATAAGTAACAATAAGTCTCTATGTGATTATTTGGAAGCTGGGTGGCAGGTCCCCAAAGAGTACAAAGAGTTAAAAAAAAAAAAACCTTACACTTGAGGCTTAAGCTGCCAAACACCCTGGCTTAGAAACCCCAGACACTATGGTGTGTCTCGTTTCCTCTGATGTCACGAGACTGAACAGGGACTGAGGTTCGAGACTCCACCCACCATCACAAACCAGCACCGTACAGGATGGGGTATCATGAGACCAGAAAAAGATGATGATTCAAACTTCATAGTAATGTTTCTACTACATGCATATAGCTTTCACACTATAGTCAAATTGGAAAATAGAAACTCAGCCGCTATAAGCCAGGGCCCATTTGCAATTCTAAGGGAAGCCAGCATATGTAGAGAGCTCGAGGATATTTTATTAACTCTATCTCAGCTACATTAGATTTAAATTCCAGGCTCATTGCCTAAAAAATCTGCTCTGGTTCCTGGGAATCCTTCTTAAAGATTCTAGGCCCTTGGCCATTGTCCAGAGCTACTGTCAAAGGTACTTCTCTCAGCTCACATCACAAAAGCACTGACCAGGAGTCTACGGGGGAGAATGTGACTGCTGCCTACACGCATTCCCAGGAGGGAACAAGACATCCACCGCTGAGAATTGGTACACCAACAAGTGTGTACGGAGCACTTACTATCTGCCAGGTGTTGCGCTCCAGTGATGATCCAACAGTGACTCAAACAGGGCCACTCTGCTCTCAGTCTAGCGGGGAGGCAACCACCAATGAAACCATTTCACAAAAAGTAAAAATTTAAAATAAAAAAAGACACCGATGATCTAGGGTGAGTGCCATCGAGGAAGAGAAGGTTCTACAGTAGAACAGAGAAAGAGGCCCAGCGGCTCTGAGGCGGGGCTGTAGCAGCTTCTCTAAAGGAGCACTGGTCCAGCAGTAAGTGTGCTAAAAGGGGGACACTGTGTGTGCAAAGTCCCTGAGGTCAGCAGGAACACTGGGTGTTGGCGGATCCGCAGAGTAGCCAGTGTGACTGGGGCTCGCTCAGAGAGTGAGAAGGCCTCAACCCAAGGAGATGTGGCTCCTCTGGAAAATCATGAATTTTCTTTTCAGCTGAGGTCCTTATTTTAAGATGGCCTAAGCCAGAGTGGAAATAGTTTGGCGTGGACTTTATCTCTGGTGTCGGAAAACGATGTTTTCCTGGCGTCGAATATGAGATAGTTCATGATCAGTCTGCCTGACCCACATGACAATCCCACCAAAGTTTAGGGCCGGTCAAACCCCTGTTCAGGCTTCCAAAGAAAACGCACAGAGAAAAAAAAAATCCAAGGAGGCCAGAAAAAGACAGCATGCACCTCCTCCTCCACAGAGAACCGAAGGAACAAACAGATGCCTGCATTTTGAGGTGGGTAATTATCAGAAGACACTGGAAATCAGCAAGAGGGAGGCTGGAACTTTGACAGACTCAAAGACCTGGGACAAGAGCACAGTAAATATTTATCCCTAATAGATGCCTAACCTTTGAAGGGTAAAAGAAGTAGAGAAGAGAATACCAGCAAACTCCATCAGTGCGGATGTGCAGATGCAGGTGGGACTGATGGCTGAAGCCGCTTGCCATCCCCACAGAGTAGCGTCCCATTTAGATAGGTGACTTGAACTATGCTCAGTAATCTTGTCTGGGACCTGTGTAATCTCCCAGCAAACACCAGAGTGCAGTAACCAAGAGCCAGAGGCGCAAACTACTGTCTTAAGTTCAAACTGCTACAGGTTGCAAAGCTCTGCCTACTTCCATCCCCAGGAAGAAAAGGGAGGAGAGATAAGAGAATTAATTACCCAGAAGCTCGGGGACAGCTAGCAACGACTGTGCATTGTGTCATAAATGAGTGACCTTGACTCAAAACAAGGTAGAAGAGGACAGCTGACAGCCAAAACATTGTTCTCTGATCTCCACAGCCCCACCAGGACATATGCACACACGTGTGCATACACACACAAAAAAAATTTAAAAAAAGAAATTTTTAAGTTGTCCAGAAAGCAGAGTAATAATTACTGGAGGTTGGGGGCAAAGGAAATTTGGATTTGATCAGTTATAGTATATGGATATAGGGAAACATCACAATAAACATCTTAGTATGTATCATTAATACATTAATTTAAAACTTCATTTTTAATTAGCGTACAAAGCAACAAGTTTCCCTATGGCATTTTAAACATGCTTAGATTTGGTTGATTCTCTCCCTTAAAAGACAAAATGAGCCCTTTCCAGAATCATTTGCCCAAAATAGTTAAGTAGCTAATAGTATAATTATTTGATTATTGCCTGCCCTGCTCTAAAAAGAACTGGAGGCAGTTTGCTCACCACTACTAATGCCAATACTGTATTTTACAAACCCAAGAACAAAACATGAAATATATATATTTCATATATATTTCATATATATGTATATATACACATATATATTCATCCAGCCTCCTTGTGGACAAGCTTCCCTTGCCCAGTTACCAAAATTAGTGATTCAGAGAAGCTAAGCAGATGTGGAAAATTTCTATTTTGCTGAAGGGTTTGGCACAACGTCTCAAGAAACTGAATTTGTAATATTCTTGCATAAGGATAGTGTCACGTGCCATGACAATCTGTCTGCAGTACTGGAGATGGGGGCAGTGCCTACTGCTCAGTCCATAAAGTGATGCCATGGTCATTGGCATGAGTCTGATTGACTTCCTCCTTTTCTGAAAGAGGCAGCAGATGGCCCTTGGAGAAACCTGCAGCTTTGGTAACAACAGCTTATATTTCTATACTGAAGCTAACTTTCTAGAGTTCTTTCAGCAACACCACGTTTCCTGCTCACCATTGTCAAAAGAGAGGCTCCAAAGGTGAATGACTTCTCCCAGCCATGGAGCCCATACATGAGTAGCTGAGGCACCAGCTCTGAAGTTCATTGCTTCTCATCTGTTGTGAAAACACCAGAAATCCCACTGTAGAGTGGCTCGTTGTGAGAACAGGATACAAGGTGTGTTCATCTTGACTGTCAAGAGGCACACCTCAAGGTAGGTCTGAGAGGCCATTTTCAGGGAGGATTAACTGAGGGGAGAAGACCCTCCTGCTGACAGGTGGTAGGTACCTTCTGACAGGCACCTTAGATAAAAAGAGATCCAAGGAAAACTCAGTGCTATCTGCTTGCTTGATCACCCTTCTTGGTAAGTTTATCTATGCTGCTGTTGCTGGCGGTGGTGGCGATGCTCATGCTGATGACACCCTCCACTTGCATTAGAATCTATCTTCTTTGGCTTTCCAATATGAACTGAAGATAAGTAACTCCCCAAGGCTTTCAGAGTCAGACTGAGCCACTGGGATACCCAGCTTCATGCACTGAGCAGATTCTGGGTTTTCGGTCTCTCTGACATGCATCATGATCATTGTTGGACCCTGCTTTCTATCATGTAAGCCAGCCCAATAAATTCCCCTGTGCTTATTCATTCTATCCGCCAGTTTCTCTAGAGAACCCTAACACACAAGAACACTTTACTATTTAACTTGCATATGTGTGTGTGCGTGTGGACATACATGTGCATGTGCTTGCCACGGGGCATGTGTGGAGGTCAGAAGACAATGTCTGGGAGTTCTTACCTTCTACTTTGTCGAGGTTGGGTCTCTCTTGATGCTTCTGCTACTGAGCTTCTTACTCCAGGGTAGCTGTGTAGAGAGCATTCAGATTCTCCACCCGTCTCCCCTGAGGAAGTGCTAGGGTTAGATATGTGCACCACTTTGTCTGACCTTTTATGTGGCATAGTGATTGAGTGAAGTCCTAAGTGGGCGCACTTGTTGACATGGGGACAGCTATGTCAAAGACCCCAGTGCCCACGGGAGTGGCAAAGTCTTCCGCTGGTCCATGTGTGGATGTTGATAGAGTATCCGGGAAATGTCCACCTTAGCTTTCTCCCCAACCCCTACATTTATGGCCTGAAAACTTCTCCCTACAGAGACTGCTCCTACCAGGATGAGCTAAACCTGTCTCTTTGTTCAGCTGTATGCAATAACTCTGCCTCCCTATTCAATACAATAAATACGCTATGATTCCGAGGTTCTGTGACTTCTCCATCAGAGTCCAGTCCACCTAATCCCAGCTTTTCTGTATGTATGTCTGTCCTTTCTTCACTCCCTTGCCATCCAGTTAGGCCAGTCCCTGGGGCTAAGACCATGGGGACATCCCAAGCAACCCCACCCAGCAGGAAGCCTGGGTGGGCCAGGGAGCACATCAGAAATGGGTGCTTGCTCCTATCAGACCATCTTTCCAGATAGGTTTCCCATAGCATGGGGCCTGTTCAGCTCCATGTAACAGTGCCTATTGTGATACCCAAGACAGCAGCCCAGCAAGACAGCCTAGGGGAGAATGAGATTGACACACCCAGTGCAGAACCACCCACTATCTGTGATGGGCAGTCTTCATTGGATTAGAGTGGATTTGGGATCACCTAGGAGACATACCTCTGGGTGTGTCTGTGAGTGCTTCCTGAGAGGTTTAACTAAGAAAGGAAGACACACCCACATTCAGGGTGGGGTCACAGACTGAATAAAAAGGGGTTGGTGAAGAAGCAACTGAGGGCATTGGTCACCTTCTGCTTCCCAACTGCAAATGCAGCATAACCCGCTGCCTCATTGTCTGCCACCATGATATCGCTGTGATGGGTTATACCCTTCGTTATGAACCAAAGTAAATTCCTGCTTCTTTTTTATTTCAAATATATGTTTATTTTGTCATTTTTTAAAATATGTGTGTGTTGTATGTTGTTATGTACAGGTTAGCACAGGCACCCTCAGAGGCTAGAAGAGGATGCCAAATCCCCTGGAGCGGAAGTAACCAGCAGCTGTGAGCTGCCTGACATGGGTGCTGGGAACTGAACTCGGGTTTCTGGAAGAACAATGTATGCTCCTAGTCACTAAGCCATCTCTCCGGCCTCCTTCTTTAAGTTGCTTTTGTCTAGCCACAGCAACAAATAGAAAATGAAGTAGCTGGCACACCATCCCAGCATCATCTCTGGCTCTGACTGTGGTGGGGAAAGTCCTCAGGGAAACAGGAGAGAGATGAACACTGGGACAGGGTTGTTTTGTTTTGTTGGTGGTGAGGGCTTTTGGTTTGCTTGCTTTTGTACTTTGAAAAGATTCAAAAGCACCTTTCCTGAAATTTCTTCATAGAGGCCAGAAATGAAACTCACAGCCTGACTTAGGTCTAATAGCACCCATTTCTGAGGTCAACAGCCACTGCCTCCCACCCACAGTGGTCTTCCCAGAGCTTGGGAAAAGCCAGCCAGCACAAGACAGAGGTGGACAGAGATAACAAAGCAAGGAGGTGTCTAGGAGACCCCTACCTACTCCTCTCACAGTCAGAGGTGCCCTCATGCCAGGCTATCCTGGTAAGATGCCCAACACACACAGTGACAGACACACTACCCACATAGTAGCTACTAAGGATGAAGAACAGAACAAGCCCCAGAGACCAGCAGCTCTGCCTGAAAACGCATGCAAGCTGCAGAGGCGCGCTGCTCTGTAAGCCCCAATGCCCCTGGCATCTGTGCCCTGCTATTTGCATAAGTAAGTGGCAGCTCATTAAGAACACATTAGCAGCATTATAACCATGTAAGGGAAGCAACCTCATGAACTCTAAGCCACCAGAGATTTCTCTGATTCAGTTGTACAGCCTTGGAGGCATGAAGCAGGTGCTGTTACCTACCAACTGTCTGTCCTGCTACACAGGAAAGAACAGACCTTTATGGTAACACAGGAGAGACTTAATAATAAATATTTGTTAAATGGTGAATGATAGGCCAGATTCAAAAAGAGCAAATCTTACTAAAAATAGAAAAAAAATGTTTGGCGCAAACGGGCTTGGGGAGGCCTTTCTCTCAGTGTCCACAGCAGGCCTGAAACAGCAGTTACAAGACAAAGTCACGAATCAAGCCATCTGTCATCCTTTACACAGATCACCACACCATGGCTCTGATTCAAGGCGGGGCTCAGGAATCCGGAGTTTAAAATACTTGTGGAGATTCTTATTCGCTGCCCTGTTTAGACCCCTTTCTCTTGAGCCTTCTTACTCCTGGTTGTTGTCCCATGGAAATCCAAGCCAGGTACCTCCTGGGAGTTTGTTCAAAATGCAAAATCTCTGACCTTTCACAGACCAAGAGCCCCCAGGGCTAGGGGTGTGGTTCAGTAGTAGAGCAGTCGGCCCTTTATAGAAGATGCCATGTTCAGTCTCCAGTGTGAGGGAGATTGGAGGGACACAGGAGGGCTGGTGGTTCTCCGACCAACCTGCTGAAGCTGGCTGTGGGCTGAGGGAGTCCTCTAGCAACCAAGGAGTTTCCTGTCTGAGTCCTGGAGCTGGCTGACTTTCCTCTGGATGTGCAGTCCCTTAGTCCCATGCTCAAATCCCCACGTCTACAGGGCACAGACATTGTACTCAAGCTCAGACTTGTAGGTTTTAGAATCCCAGGACCCTTGCAGCTCACAGCATCACGGGGCAAATCAGCACCCTGTGACTCAAGTTCTCCTAGTCTTTTCTGACACTTAGACCCTGAGCAAGGACTGCCCTCAGGGGCACAAACTGCAATGCTGGGAGACACGGAGACTTGAACTTTTTTTTTAAGAGTTTCTCTTTTTTAATTTATTTATTTATTTATTTATTATGGATACAATATTCTGTCTGTGTGTACATC
>LOJH01019005.1:0-21446 GCA_001685095.1 Ellobius talpinus | reverse complement strand
CTCCCCATCCCTTCCCGGGCGGGCGGGGACCCGGGCGCCGCGACCCCTGTCCTCTTTGGGTCACGAGAAGCCTGCAGCGGAAAAGTGGTCCAGAGAAACCCGCTTGCTTGGGGACGAAGGTCGGGGAGACGCGGGCGGCGCGGCCGAGGGCCTTGCGTGGGTGCGGGCGTGTGAGTGTGTGTGTGTGAGTGTGTGTCGCTCCGTGTCCACGCTCATGCACACACCCACACGCCCGCACGCCGGGTCTGCACCCTCGTCCCGCCTGGAGCTCCGCGGATCCGGCTGCCGGAGTCTTGGCACAAGCCAGTCTGAAAAGTTTCCCCAAGTGTCCCAAGTCGGGGAGCGAGCGGCGGGGTCTTCTCAGGACGAAGCACTGAGTTATCCCATCCCTGCAAGGCAAAGGCCTCCATCCCTAGGGTGTGCCTGCTCTTGCCCTCGGAAAACCGAGCTCAGGCCTTGGTCTCCATCCTGGTCCATCACCCCTCCCCGGCGTGCCCCCAGCATGCTTGCTTTCCTGCCCGAGCAACATCCTGGGTTCTCCTCTTGGGTTCCCTCTTCCCCACCCCAAATGCAGTCCTTCTACCCAGCCGGCTTGTCTTCTCCAAGGAATCTGGTGAGTATTTCTCAGCTGTCAGTCAGCGCCAGAATTCCACCGGCTTTTCTTAAAGGAGGACTTTCTGCAGGTTGTAGGAGCATTACCTCGGCCATAATAGTTTCCACCCTGAACCTCTTGATTGAAGCAGATGGCTTTTTAAATCAGCACTCCTTGAACTCCTCCCTGCGACTCCCCAGCTCAAGGGTCATCCTGAGAGGCCTCCCCACGCTCTCTGGGCTTCCTAGAGACTCCTTCCTTACCAACCCCTATCCCTAGGCTCTCTCCTTCATTCTGAGATATTCTGATTAATTTATTACATTGAAAACCGTCAGCATCAGCGAAGGAATGGAGGGTGAAATTTGAAGCACAAGTGAGCCCCTGTAGAAGGAATTCGAAGGGGGGAGGGGAACCTCCCTGAATTTCGGGGATTCAGACATGTAAGTAGCTATTCCTTTCATCAGACCAGGCTTATGTGAAATATCACTTCTTTCAAATCAAAATCAAACGCAGTATATTTCAGTCCAGTAAATATTTGTGGGTCAGAATGAAGCAAGGTCCTGTGCCTCACAGCAAGGCCTGAAGGATGACCAGAGAGACTTCTAAAGGCAATAGAGAAGTCGTGAAAGTCTCAGGACAGAGACAGAGGAACGGTTCACTGTTGGGAGGGTGTGGAGTACACAAAGAGCAATTTCGAAGTTAAGGGTGACATTAGATACCTGGGTAGCGAAGGGACTGGGAATTAGCTTGACAGGAAGACATGACATCAGTGGTGGCAGCCAGCCTGAAGGTTTAGGAGCAGTGTGAGTAGGTAGGGCCAGTGTGGGAAGTCAGAAGTACAAAAAGTATTGAGGTGCAAGAGATAGTGTGGTCTTGAATCATGAAGGGCCACAGAATACCCGTAGTGGTATTGTGTGTGTGAGTGTGTGTTGGGGGGTGTATAGGTGGGTATTTGGCCTGCATACATGTGTCTTGTACATGCAGCACCCATGGAGGCCAGAAGGTGGCATTGGAGTCCCTGGGGCTGGACTTACAGAGGGTTGTGAGCTGCTATGTGGGTGCTGGGAATCCACCCCTCCCGGAGACGTCTGTAAGAGCAGCCAGTACGCTTAACCACTGAGCCATCTCTCCAGCCCCGCTTGATTTTTAAGCCAAGCAAATATAGGTCCCCTCTCTGGTTCAGGAAATGCCTGTCAAGTGTAGAGACAGGCCTAGGAGCTCAGAGACTGTGTGCACTGTGAAAACCAGACAGGTCTGGGAGCCTCTCCTCTGTAGGTTCACCCCGCCATTCTCTGAGCCCCACTTTTGTGAAGTAAGGAAGGCCACCTGGGACAGAGTATCATGTTACCACATTTGCATCTCACCAAGTGAGCTCATTCAGACAATAAGCCACCTACTGTCGTTTCATGACAGTTTAATACTAAGAAAAAGCATGGACGCTAAATGGCATGAGGAAGGCGGAGCATTACTTTGAATAAATTTAGTTTTATGAAAACCTTAAAACCCTGCCCTGATTTTTCTCTGCAGTAAGGACTTGGGAACAAAGTTTCCAGATCATGTTGTCCGCTCCAGCTTCACAGAAGAGGGAGCAAAAAGCTCAGTGCACATGAGCAAACGCTGTTTGCCTACAAAGAGACACTGCAGTCAGACGGAGGCCCCTGCCTAGCCCTTCCCACTTCAGAATGTACCTCACTGTTCCTCAATGCAGTCACGCATGTGTAGTCTCAGCCATACAGACATGCATCCTGACTGCCTAGAGCTCATTTCTCATCCTAGGTATTTGTACGCACTCCCACCCACCTGAACACTTATGCCAAGCGGGGATCACAATTCTCCCTTGTGCTAGTTCAGGGGTATTGTTTATTTATTATGCTATTTTACATAGTTTTCTTTCAATCTTCCCTTCTTTCTTTTAATTTGATTTTCTTTTTCTCAGTGCTAGGAATCAAACCCAGTGCCTTATATGTGTTGGGCAAGAACTCCCCCACTGAGCCACCCTCCACCCCTGAATGGCTTTTTAATGGATTTGTTTTAGCCCCTGGCACCTTTCTCATTTCCAAAATCTAGCCCCGGTGCCTTCTACACTCACTTGGGGTGCTGTGATATAGCTGTTCCGATGGGCCCAGGAGCATTTTAGGTGATGAATACATTTGCCCATGAAAAACTAACTTATTCCCACCCTACAAAGACTTCATTATGTGTCCCCCCTCCTCTTGTTGGAGCTTCCTGAGGCAGCCTCCTTGTTTCTGTGGGTCAAAGCCACGGACACGGATGGCTGCAGAGATCAGTGCTCCAAACCAAAATCAGAAGAGACTTCCAATCTGTGCAGATAGGAAGTGATGTACCTCTCCAGGACACGTGGTCCTCGCTACAGCTGTGTCCCGTGCGCTTCACGAGTCCCTGCTCAGAAACAGCTGTCCATTTAGAGCACAGTTTCAGCTAGCTTCAGGCTTCGGAGTTCTGCAGTCAGCTAGGAGCTCTAGAAAAACCTGACTCCAAAGGACCATGGGCTGCTGACTTGACATAATCTTAGGCCCTGGGTGTGGAAGGACAGGGAACACCAGTGCATTATTTCTGCCAGGAGCACATGTCTTAAGGACTTGCTATGTCATGTGGAAATGGATTTCTACCTTTATGCAATTTGACATATCCTAAAGCATGCATCCAAGAGGATGGTGGCTGAGATCTCTTAAAGGACAGATACCCCGTGGTAAACTTTGAATGCTTACTAAAGACCTCTGGATATTGTGTCCCTGGACAGAGCAACATAGGTATTAGCCAGTCAGCATGCAGGTCATATGACATATGTCACAGTATGTTAGAATATCTGTAAGTGTTATAATAGCATAATTAAGACAAATCACAAAAGCGATCCATTGTGGTTTTCATTTGCCCATTAATGTTTATCATGGCCACATTTGTTCTCATATTCCTGCTTACAGAAAAGTTAAAATTGATGTACATGGTGATACACGCCTTTAATCCCAGCACTTGGGAGGCTGAAGCAGGCAGATCGCTGTGAGTTTGAGGCCAGCCTGGTCTACATAGCAAGTTTAGGCCAGTCTACGTAGTAAGACGCTGTTTCAAAAAAAAAAGGGGGGAAAGAAAAAGCTAAAGAAAACTAATTGGTGCTTCTTAAAGATCCATACTAATAATAGGGGTGTTCAAATTAGTTTATGAAGAAATAAAGGTCTCAGATAAAGCCTGTGACCAGCTATAGTTGAAAATAAATAAATAAATAAATAAATGAAGCAAAAAAAACCAGAGATAAAGATGATGTTTGTGTGTGGATGTGCTGTTTCTTCTTGAAAGATTGTCTCTAGAAGATTGGGCAAGAAGGCAAGGGTAAGAAAGAGAAATCTCTAGGTGCCCAGGTCTAGGGCTAGTGTTCTCTGTGCTAGGCTCCACTGTAAGTATTTCCATCTCAGTTTCTTTGCAGCCTCGTGGTCTGTGTTGCATCTGTGTTGCATCTGCAGTGATTTGCCATTATGGAGAAACAGTAGCTACTTGTGAATAGGAAGGTTCATCTGTGGTCAATAAAACTTTATTTACCCGGGCAGGGCAGGGCAAAGGTCAAGACTGGAGCAGCAGGTTGTACTTTGGCAGCCTCTTACCCTAGGCCAGCCCAACTCGGGAAGTTTTCATTACTGGCTTCTAAATGACAATACCTTTTCAGGTGTCCCCTGCTAGCCAGTTCCATTCTATCGAGGTTTTGGACAGACTCCTTAACTGCCCACAGCCCACAAACCCTGCCTTAGACTTCACACACTAGCTCGAGCAAAGCGAATAGCCTTTGCCTTTCCTGTCTGCAGTCTTGCTCACAGGAGTGCTGAAGTCCCAGAATAGAGTTTGGCTTAAAAAGAGATATCCTAATTTAATTTTAGAGTTTATATTTAAAATCCAGTTTTCTTGCAAGGCTCATGTGCTCACAGCTTAGCCCTTCAGGTGGCATTAAAGGGAGGCGGGAACTTGAGAAGTGGGGCCCAGTAGAAGGAATTCCAGGCATTGGGAGTGTGCTCTGGAAGCAGAGAGTGAGACCTCAGTTCTTCCGTTTTGCTTCCTGACTATGAAGTAAGAGGTTCTGGCCACCAAGTGACATCCATTATTGTTATGATGTGTGACTTCACTCAGAAGTTAGGGATTAAGCAGGCATAGACTAAACCCTTCCAAGATGTGAGTAAAAATAAACCTTTCGTCTTCAAAGGCTGACTCTCTCTGGCACTGGCTATATTGACAGAACACAGCTGAGAAGGAACATCTCATCACAGGGCCATTTGAAACCACTAATAGCACCGGCATTCTCTACACAACCTTAAGTGTTGAGCATGTTTCTTGAGCTTCCCAATATATGCAGAAAACACGTAAAATATTTTGAAAAATCAAGATCTTCGTTGAATTTGCGGAGTAAAAACAATGCCTCGAGTAACTGTAATCAGGTAGTTCTAATTGCCCAAGATGCCGTAGAAGCAAAGCACTCCCAAAATAAGAAGAAACAGTAAATCTATTTGGGAGACACAGGAAGGAAGGACGTGATGGTTTTACCTGGACTTTAAAAATATAAGTAAAGCAATACATTTACCCAATTCAGAGAGAATAAGCACTTAGCGGACTTCTTATCTGATCGATCAGCCTTTATGAAAGCCCATAGCATCATACAAGCCCTCATAGACATTTGCTTTGCTTGTCCTGCCCAGCACGGTAACTACGTACAGCTCACCTGGCCTTTGGTGAGTCCATGCTGCTCTGGCAACCAGGCTACTCTAGGCCCGGTTAAACCCATTACACTTAATTCATTCCAACTGAACAGCAGTGTCTTCAACCCTGGGGTTTGGTGAAAGAGAAGAGCAAAGCCAAAGCCCTTCACATGCACTGGTACCTCTCATCGTTTTGGGTCTTACAGCATTGGTGAAGGGTTCGTCTTCTGGACCCTCCCATTGTGGAGGATTAGGTTTCAATAGCCAGCTGCAGTCTTTTGTGATGTGTCGGCAGTCTGTTGTGAATGTGTCTGCAGATCGTAGTGTCTCATTTCGTGTTTGGAAAGGTATAGTGGGAGCCAATGCTAATGGGATCAGTGAGCCGGTCCTTGGATGCCAGTACGAGTGTGGCTGCACCTCAGTGGGGCTAGGAATAGGGAGTCTCTGAGATGTAGACAGCAAAGCTGTATAATTAGACAGCAAAGCTGTGTAATTAGGAGGCAAAGAATGTGGATTTGGGGAATAGCCAAAGGGGAGAGGGAAAACCCAAAGGTGAAATCACAGCAGGCCCACAATGAGGTTCTGGTGGTGAATAAGTAGGAAAGTGGGCATGGCTTCCGAACACCGAAGGCTCTGATGGGGTTCAATCTCAAGGTCACACATTTCTCCAACTGTAATTCTGTCAGCTACTGAAGGCATGCCCTCTACGCCTCAGTTTTCTGGTCTGGAAAATGGAGCTCAGTGTATCTAATTCACAGAAAGCAATACATTTGCATATCCTGGCTACTGTAAGCACTCAGTAAATCATAGCTCTGGATGTTTTATATTCTTTCTTAATTTACAATTTATTGAAATTTTATGCACAAATATTTTATCTACAACATTTCCACCATCATGACCCCCTCCAACTCCTTCCATGTTCCCCATTGCCTCAAATTCATGATCTCGTCTTTAATGATTATTACATATATGTGTACATATATGTGTGTGTAACCATGGATACACATGTGTATATATGAATACGCATTTAGTGCTGCTCATATGTGTATTTGTTTATGGCTGACTGCTTGGGCTTAGGTAACCTATCGGAGTCTCCTCTCAGCAGCCACTAGTTACCTTCATTTAGGGGCAGAGTCTTGTGAGATTGCTCCCACCCACTTCAGCTTGTCAGCTGGTGTTGTCGTTAGGCAGGTCTTGATCAGGTGACTATAGTGTTAAGATTTCATGGGTGCAGCTTCCCTAACATATGGAAGACACCACCTCACAGCAGACGTCCTGGTCCTGTGGATCTTGCGCTCTTTCTGTCCTCTCTTCCACGGTGTCCTCTGAGTCTTAGATGTAAGAGTTATGTTGTAAATGCATTGGCTGGGATCAGGCACCCCACAGATCGGTTTTGGCTTTCTTAAATGATCTTTGTCTCCTGCGAATAAGCTGCCGTGATGAAGGGCAGGAACTACTTACCTGTGGACAGAAGGATAAGGATTTAGAATGCAGCTAGAAATTGGGCTGGTTTAGGAAAATGTCGGTAGTGGTGTTCTTTAGAGTCTGCCTTCAATATACTATGTATTCTTAAGAGGGTGAAGGTTTCCTGGACAACAGCACTGAGATTTTAAGCCTGTTGTTGGCAGAAATATAGGATTTGTTGTGAGAAACACATAAGACAAAGAGGCCTGCCGTTAAGAATAAGACACGGAGAGAGATTCAGTTGGCTACTAGAATTATTTATCTGGCCGTAGACCTTTCTCTATGTCAGCATATTAAGTTATAATTCACAGATCATAAAATTCACACTGTTTTTAGGCATTGTCGTCAGTGTTTTTTGGTATATTTTACACACCTGTACAACCACTGCCACTACTCTTGTCCCCTCCAAGAGAACCGTTCATTAGCGGTCACTTCTCCTTCCCCTGTCTATGAGCCTCTAAAACCGTCGCTCGCCCATTCCATGTCTGTGGAATGGGGAGCAGGAGTTTGAGAGCCATGACAAGCTCTTAACTGTTACAAAGGACAGTGGAGCCATGTGTATCTGTAAGTCCTTGCGTGTGTTTGATGACTCCGCAAAACTAATAGCACTTTTTAAACAAGTTCACAGATACATTTTTTATTCTTCAGAGAAAAATTAACTAATTCATTCATTCATTCATTCTTTAATTTGTTGTGGAGACTTCCCACTTGTAACAATTCACTTGTGGAGTCAGAGGACCACTTGGCAGGAGTAGGTTCTTTCTTTCCACCATGTGGGTCTGGGATAAAACTCAGCCATTCTTTGTTCTTTTCTTTATTTTTTTGTTTTGATTTGTTTGTTTTGTTTTGAGACATGGTATACCTATAGGCAGCCCAGACTGGCCTCAAAATCATCTTCCAGATCAGAAAACTGAGGTTCAAAAGGTACACTTTCAGTAAGTGATAAGATGGAAGTTTGAACCATGTACGATCTTGAGGCAGAATCCCATCAGAGCACTGTCTGCAGTGCTGCTGTCTCTTCCAACAGACTCCATGACTTATACAACATGCATTTGCAGTGTAGAGGTCAGATATGGATTTCCCCTGAGCTTGGATCAAGATGGCAGCAAGGCTGGTTCCTCCTAGACTCTGAAAGGGAAGAATGGTTTCCTTGCCTTCTTCAGCCTTTCGTAGCTGCCTCAGTCCTTTGCTTGTGGCCCCTCCCTCTATTCTTAAAGTGCATCACTTCAGTCTCTGCTCGTGGCATCATGTCACCTTCTCCACATGTCACTCTGCTTCTCCATCATGTCCAAACTTCTTTTGTTCACTCTGGTGAGGACACTTGTGACTACTACAGTTAGGGCCACTCAGAGAAATGAAGACAGCTTTCCCATGCCAAGATCCTTAGCAGCAACCAGAGTTCCTATTGCCATGTAAGACAGCAGCAACAGGGACCAGGGTTAAAAGGTAGATATCTTTATAAGCCATTATTCTGGCTACATAAGATCACATAGAGTTACTTCTTGGTAGACGAGAGCTTACCCCCACTTGGCATAATTGAATTGAATGAATGTTGCCAACACAAGTGTTTGTGATCCCCTTGACAGATATTAAAATGTCTAATGATGCCAGTGACATCATAGCCAATGAAGTCAGAGAAGATGCTGCTGGGATGCCCCGGGGTGACTCCCCAGTTGAAGATGGAGAAGTGCAGTGTGGTCCAGCTACGACTTCAGATGAGCCAGTACCAGCTGACCACACCGGAGAGCAGCATGAGAACACAGCTGCACGTGCAGAGACTGCCCCTACAGGGCTTCTAGAGCAGGCCAAGGTCAGTGATGCCAAGGAGGCCCCCCTCAATGGAGAAGTGACCGAGGACACGCTGGCTGAGTGCATTGATTCCGTCAGCCTCGAAGGAGATACTGGATCTGACATTCCTCTGAAAGAACAGAACGATGTGGTAAGAGTCACCATGGTTTTTGTTTGTTTGGTTGGTTGGGTTTTGTTTTTTGGGGACAGGATTTCTCTGTAACATGTTTAGATGTCCTGGAACTAGCTCTTGTAGAACAGGCTGGTCTCGAACTCATGGAGATTCGCCTGCCTCTGCCTCCCGAGTGCTGGGATTAAAGATGTGAGCCAACCACCGCAGGGCAAGAGTCACCATGTTTTAACCTAAACTCTTCCTGATACCCAGTCTCTGGCTGCTAGCTATTGCTAATAACATGGTGTCACAGATTGGATAAGTTCTCAATAAAAGAGGTTTATTCTGATTCACAGCTCTACAGCAGGGATGAGGGGTTATATAAGGGGTTCTTACAGGCAGTGTCCCGAGGTAACTCAAGGCATTGCTTGACAAGAGATAAGTTGTGCATGAGAGCCTTCCGACTGGTTGTTAAAGCTGCCCATTCCTGAGCTAACCCACTGATGGACTGAGCCCATAAATGAGTTCATCCACTTGTGATGGCAGAACCCTGATCACCTGTGTTTGTTTGTTTTGAGTGCTGGTTATCAAACTCTGGGTCCCTCCAATTCTAGGAAAGTTCACTACTGCTGAGCTACATCCTTGATCTATTAGCTAGTCCTTAAAGGTCCTACTTCTTACTGTCTCATGGAAATTAGATTACAGTGTAAGCTTCACAGGGAAGTTCAAAACCATATTCTGAAGTGGTACCATATCAACCCACCAAGAGCAGCCCTTTGAGCCAAACTCTGCCACTGGGACTTGAGAGTTCACAATGTGCTATGTATGACACCACACATGCCTGCTGTGTGGTGGGAAGGAAGACATTCAGAAGAGGAACTTGTGGATTCTGTGTGGTGGGAAGGAAGACATTCAGAAGAGGTTTTGCCATGTTTTCCCCAGGCTAGCTGCCAATTCATCCTCCTGCCTTAGCTTCCCGAGTGCTGGGATTATAGGCATTCCTTGTGCTCCGACAACATGGCCATCTAAACTTTATTTCCTGGTGCTTTCCCTGCAGGCACAGGACAGGAGGCATTTAGGAAGGTAGAAGACGAGCTGTTTGGGTGATCTAGAATGATGGTGCATGAGAGGGTCGGGCTCAACTTTCACCAAGGACTAGCCTCGTTAATCTCAAGGTGTGCACCTCAAATCCCTTAGAAGTGACTGAGGGGAGTGTTCCAAGAATAGACACGAAACAGGGAACCAAGAAGTCTGACCATCCATTTTCCAGCTTGTTATTAACTGTGTCATTTGGTCAAGAAATATCAATTCTCTTTGTCTCAATTTTTTTCTCTATAAAATAGGACTTGTCACATGAAGTCTTCGATGATTGCTTCCAATGTCTTATGACTTGTATTCAAGGTGTGGCTTCTTTTTTATCATCTTCAAAGGTTTGACTCTCAGACCTGCTCAAAGATAGTATGAGCTTCCAGAGGGAGAAGGGATTGGTCTCCTGTCACTGGAAACATCCAACCTTTGGCATTGCAACAGGTTACCTACAAAGTCTACTCTCAAAAACCACACAATCAAATTACAAAAACAAAAAACAAAATGCAAAACAGTCTTACAGTATCTTGAGAAAGTTTACAGTTTTGTATTGGGTTGCACTCATAGCTGTCCCAGTACAGAGTGGACAGGCCTGGAGCTCTAACCAATGCTAAATGGTCATGCTGTGGGGATGGTGTGGAGGAAACTTGAGAACCAGCTAGGCATTTGGATCAGATATGGAAAATACCCACAAAAGTTTATCTCCCTTGAGAGGTCACGTATAAAGTCTTTGAGGACAGCCATGAGCCCCTAAGGACCACAGACTCCCAGAGCAGAGGATCTCAACTCTAGACAAGCATCCCAGTCACCAGGGATGCTTAAAATGAACTGACTCCTGGGTGCCACCCTAATGGAGTCTGACTCATGGATAAGGCCTTTTAAGGAGCTTCAGATAGTTCTCACATTTGTCCAGGATTTAAAATAATTGTTGCAGAACAAAGAACCTTGAAAAAACTCTTAATGACTCTTTGAGGAGGTGATCTCTTGGTACCACTTCAGTTCTAAAATTCTGTGGTGTCAATCCAGTGCTTCAGAAACATCTGAAGAGGAGTGGGTGTTTGGCACAGTGATAGAGCATTTGACTAGCATGGGCATGGTCCGGGAATGCGATCCTCAGCACCACAAAAATGAAACTAAAGATAATGGCATTGGGAGAGAGCAAGCCGACTCATCCTTTCTCTAGGTAGCTTTTTGAAAACTAGTCTTTAAATAGAAACAATAGCTATAACATAACCAGAGGTGGGAGGGGACACTGTAGGTGGGATTTTCTGTCCCTCCAGCTCACTCGCCAATAGCTTAGGCTGGTTACTAACTAGCTCATTTTTTGTGGGGGAGGACAGTTTCAAGCTGAAGATAAGAAAAGCAAAGCAGCCAAGCTACTAAA
Organism: Ellobius talpinus; assembly: GCA_001685095.1. Classification (NCBI taxonomy): domain Eukaryota; kingdom Metazoa; phylum Chordata; class Mammalia; order Rodentia; family Cricetidae; genus Ellobius; species Ellobius talpinus. The sequence continues at coordinate 10,326 of LOJH01019005.1, read as the reverse complement.
GAGCTCTTACCTCTCTGAAATCTTTAGACTGAAACAAGAGCAAGTTCCTGTCTCATCTGTCTTTTATTCCTCTCTAATGCTGGGATTAAAGGTGTGTGGCACCACCACCTGATCTGTATGACTGACTAGTGTGGCTAGCTTTGTACTCTGATCTTCAAGCAAGCTTTATTTATTAAAACACAAATAAAATGTCACCATATGCCCTCTTTTTTGTCTAAAATAAAAAAGGCTATAACTAATATAAGAAAAACTGTAAACAATAAGTACAGTAACTATGTCATGAATAATGCATCGCTGGTATGTGGGTTCACGCGAGTCCATGAAATGACGACTCAGAGACACCATGAGAATGAATTTAGCCTTTGCAGCTGCAGGGGCCTCAGCCTAGGTGCACTGAAGGGTTTTCCCTTTGTCTGTTGGCATCTTTAATTTTTTTCCGTATTTACACTTTAGCTAGTAGATTTCCATATCTCAAAACAAATTGAATGAAGTTTCTGAAAATACAATGCCAGGTACAAATACCTGATTCATGAGGTACCACTGTTTTCCAGTTTTTCTCTAAACCAAGTTTTGCATAGGCTTTGTATCCATGCGAAACTCTCAGACAAGATTCACATAGGGCAACAAAAGTTATCTGCAATGCAAAGGATGGATTAGGGGCTGAGTGAAAACTCCAGAGCTAGGCCAGGTGTAGCCCAGCAGGGCTTGATGGCAGGAGGAAGTTGCTTGCTATCCCTCTGGCGCCAGGCCAGCGGCACATTATGCCACAGAAAGGGGTTTCCCTTATACAAAATTTCATTATTTCGAAGGTGATGTAGCCTCACAGTATATACAGTCTTTTTCTATCTATCTTCTTACAATCTTACATAAGTAGACCAAAACATATTTAAAACTAGTAAGGCTATTATTGCTAGGACAAGAGCAACACCTGATACAATAAGAGTTCTATTAAGGTGATTCATAGGGTTGAATGAAGCTATGGTATCTGTTAGACTTTCCATAAAATCCATTCCTGTCATATCAGGTAATTTTTTTTTGTAAAAGTCTCCCTAATTTCTTTCTGTAAATCATAGACCATTTGAGAAAATTAGGGTGACCCAACAAATGCTTCTTAACCTAATCCCAATCATACTTGCTTTCATTAACTCTTAAGGGTGTAATACAATAAGAAGAAACATTTCAAATATATTTTAATTTTATCTGCTCCTTCAAAATTTCTAACTGATCCCCTAACAATACAGAGGTGCAGGCGGGACTGTGCTTCTGGTGGTCACTGCTGCGGCTGTTGGGGGGCTCCTTTCCAGTTTCAGTTAGGGCCAGGTCACAGATGTAGTGGGGGATGGTTGCAGGTATGGGGAGGCTGCTCCCAGGTTTCTGGGGCTTTGCGGGGTGGGGCTAGAATATAGAGAGCAAGGCCCTACTTTCTATCTACAGGACATTCTATTCTCTCCCTTAGTTTCTTATCCTGAGTTCCTTAAGTTATTATTAGAAGTGATCAATTTTGTGCCTAATCGTCAAATACTGGTCTTTTATTATATTTGCCTTTTGTTGGCTATTTACAGGAAATCTTTTTGCAATGAAGACAATAACCATCAAGCCAGATAGTTTTTCTTTAATAAATTCTTTAGAAAAGAATAGAAACAGGCAGACAGGAAGGAAGCCCTTGAAATAGAAGTTCATTTCTAAATTGGTTACTTGGCTACTGAACACAGGTTCCTTAGTATGAAAGATTCTATTGGAAAATAGTCAAGCTCAAAAGTCTCCTTGATCCTAAGGTAGTTAAGCCTGATAAAGTCTCATCAACCCCTTAAAAATGTCTTCTAGAACGCATTAGAGTTTGTCACCCTGTGCCTGTGTCCGCAGAGTTGCTTTGAATCCGGGTCCTACCATTCTGCTCACTTTTACCAGACTGAGTGGAGTCTATACCTTGACAGTAGAGTGGTGTTGACAAGGCCAGAGGACAGGATGTGGCCAGTAGTCTGCCACGACTGGATCAGTTATTTTGTGTTGCTGTGCACAAACACCCAGCACAGACAACCTAACGAGAGGGAATATTTCCTCTGACTCATAGTTTCAGAGGGCGCGGGCCGTGGTGACTTTGTCCAAACATCACAAGAGCATATGACAGAGAGCGTGTTTCACCTTGTGGTAGACAGGAAGCAGAGAGAAGGAAGATACCGGAAGAGACTAAGACCAATCGAGCTCCCCAGGATATACCCCCAGTGGAAGGAAGATACCTGAAGAGAGTAGGACCCATCGAGCTCCCCGGGATATGTCCCCAGTGGCATCCTGCTTCATATGTTTACCATCTGCTAATAATGCCTTAATGTTATGAACCCACCAAGGGATTGGTGCACTCACAAGGTTGGCGCCCTCGCGTGTGATTGCCTCTGAAAACACCCTCAGACACACTCACAGACAGCACTCCTAGGTTTTCTTAGTTCAATCATGTTATCAATCGGGACTTTCCATCACACTACTCTGAAGGATCACACCATTTATACTCTCAAGGAAACTATCATTTATGCTCCCAAGGAAACTGTCTTCAGGATTCCTTCTTTGTCCTCAGGAGCCATGGCGTTAAGCCTTTTTGCACGATTTACTCTAAACATCTGCGGAAGAGAGTCCCCATCCTCCCTTGAACCTCGGATGTTAGGATACCTCCTCCAGCACCTCTTCCAGCTGCATGCCACCAGAAAGTTGAGGAATGTGTCATCTACAGGATTTCTGTGGTCCAGCTAGGACAGGCAGTCCTAGAGAAGCAGTGACCACTACAGTGTGAGGAAAGCCTTCCCTGGAGCATTAATTTAAACCAGTCTTGAAGTCTTCCCCAAGATCAGAAAGGTTAATCTTCGTTGAGGATGATGCGAACCATACTTGTTTTTACGGATCTTGCAAGATTTGATGATGTACCAGCCTAGTGATCCTTAAAAGATTCTTAGCCCAGGTCAAGTTTCTCTAGATTCTGGTGTGTGTGTGTGTGTGTGTGTGTGTGTGTGTGTGTGTGTGTGCTTGCACATGTGTGCACACATATGTGGAGGCTAGAGGTTAACCCCAAGTCCTACACCTTTGTATTCCAACCTTATTTTTTGAGACAGTATCTTCCACTGAACCCAGAGCGCACTGATTGGCTAGACTAGCTGGCCCAAAAGGTGGGAAGACCCTCTTAAATATATTTAACCATCTACGAATCATGAACACCTTTCTTTTCAGATGTTCGGGATGCTTGAAAACACTGTGTTCACCAATTAAAATCAGTTCTGCAATTCAGAATGCTAGCTAGCAAAGTATCAGTTGTTAATGGAGGCAGAGATAATAGAATTGCTTATTATGGCTGCCTCAGGAGCATGACTTTTCCAGTGAGGATGCCCTGCTGACCTGGACTGTACATATTTTATTGGAATTAACTTAATTGTAACTTAATCTAAGAAGCATACATAATATCTACTATGTATGTAAGAATGTTCTAAAAATAACTGAAATAATAGTTGTTCTCTGACTTCCTATTTTGAGATGTAATTCCTTCCTCACATGCTCCCACTATCCACCATCCACCGTGAGGTCCTCAGCAGCCAGTACTGGAGCTTTCCTTGGAATGTCCAGAACTGTGAACTAAGTTAACACTTTTTCCTCATAAAATGTGCCTGCCTCTGATACTGTGTTATAATAAAGAAAAGTGGACTGGCTCCGCTGCTTTGAAACTAGAGAGCTTTCAATCCAAATATGGTTAAGCTTCAGATCCTACTGGGAGGTCAAATAATGACTAACGTGAATCCATAGCTTGACACCAAGGAAGTCATTGTGACTTCGATACAAGTGGCTCCATGAAGTGGTGCCAGGAGGAACCTTGCTGTGTTAGCTGGAGGAGTGGTAACAGCAGTGGGCACGGAAGACAGCCACCTTTCCCAAGAGATGGAGAAGAAAGACATGGAGCATAAATCAGAGACATCTGAAAGAAGCCCCTTGTTTCTGCAGTAGTGCCATGGTGGAGACACTGGACATGATTAGATGTGAGGAGTCACTGGATGGAGAAAAACAAAGGCAGGGGACAGAATCATCCGACTCCAACCCTGCAGGAGTCAGGTGGAAAGGACAGTGGTAACTAAGAGGATGACACTGTTTCCATGACAACAGAAAGGGCTTTGGGATCCTTAGATTTAGGTCCTTAGATGGGTTTTGGTGTAAGCTACTATGCTTGTTGTATATAAAAGGATCTGCTTAGATGCTTAGTTAATTTAAACAATTAGTGTTTAGTTTATTAAGACTGCAATTTTAAACACTCAATTCCTCCTTGGGATTACGTTCATCTCACAAATCATGATTCTGTATGCAAGCCAAGCAAAACTGAGCAGCCACTTTCCAGGGAGATTTGATTAATGTTTGGTCCTTTTTTCCCAACTTGAATACATTCAAATGTTTTAAATAACAAAAATGTGATGCATTCTATTTCCTTTTAAGTACATCATTTATCTCTAGGTTACAAAACCTTGCTGAGTACTTAATTGTTATAAAGCTATTAAATTTATAGAGTAGACTTAAAGACCTAAATATTAATATAGTATTCCTAAATGTGGCACAATTTTGGCTTAAAGTCTCTAAGGTGATAATTCATATTCATTGTAAAATGGTTTTCAAACCTTGTCACCCTGTTAAGTTCCATAAATATTATTAGTAGAACAGAAAAGGTCAAATGTGCTCAGAAAAACATTAATAGCATGGCTTTGGGGCTTTAGCCTTTCTACATTTAATTTTTTAAATCTTCCTAGACTTGAGTTGTGTATATTCATCAGGGAAGAAAATTACTTGGAAATAACTGAGGCCATTGCAAGCCAGATCTTCTGACAGGGCTGTAGGTACCCAGGAAAGTTTGCAACCTCCCTACTGAGGCTCTTTTTAGAGTATCTGTGTCATGAGTTACAGAACTGGAGGAAGGCTTGGTCTCCTGGATCCAATGGCCAGCACCCCTGGTAGAAAGATATACGCAATACCGAATTCCTCATCTGTCTTGGGGATAGGACATCCAGGTTGGTCTTTTATTCTTAACATAGGAATATACATTTTCCACCTAATTGTGGATGGTCTTTGTATTCAGTGATGTTTTTTAACTTTCTATCTGTTTATAGTTTTGAACATGTTCACCTAAAATAAATAAGCAGGTCATTGTTTTCCTAGAAATCTAACCCAGGGTTTCATGTGTAACTCGGCAAACGCTTTGTGCCGAGCCACACTCGCAGCCTCAGTAAATGATGTAGTCGTCTTGCTGGTGGTATTGATGGTGTGAGGGATGAAACTTGGGGCCTTGCTCCTGTCAGTCAAGTACTCTGCCACTAAGCCACAGCTCCGTTCTAAAATGTGCTTTTTATTTGATGTTAAGTGGGACGCTAGGTGTTTAAATGTCTTTTCTAACTGAGGAACTTTGAGCTCCATAGAATCCTGCATCGTTAGATGTGCTTAGTACCACACAATGGTTGCTGTTGTTCAAAGGACTAACTAGGTTTTATTTTATTTAAATTTTGTTTATTTTATGTATATGAGTGTTTTGTCTTCATATACGTCTGTGCATCTCATGCATGGCTGGTGCCTGCAGATTCCAGAAGAGGGGATTGGATCCCCTGAGACTGCGTTATAGATGGTTATGAGCCACCATGTGAGTGCTGGAAATTAAACGCAGGTCTTCTGAAAGAGCAATCAGTGCCTTTAGCCACTGAGCCATCTCTCCAGCCCTTTTTGTGTTTTATTTTGTTTTTTGAGATAGGGTTTATCTGTACAGCTCTGGCTGTCCTGGAACTCTCTTTGTAAACCAGGCTGGCCTCAAACTCACAGCAATCTGCCTGCCTCTGCCTCTGAGTGCTGGGATTAAAGGCATGCGCTCTTAACAGCTGAGCCATCAGCTGATTCTCGCTCCAGCCCTTCCAATGAGGTTTTAGATGTCCTTGTTAAATCTAAGCCTGATTTGCTCCTACTATCCAAACTCATTCTTCTGACTCTGTGAGAAGAAGAAAAAAGTGTGTAGAATTCTCATAGGATGATGTCTGAGTTAGGCCGTGATGATCTCTGTTGTAGGAGTTGGGAGATACCTAGGCAAAGGATGAGGAATAAAAAGCTTTATGACAACATTTAATAATGTGGGATACAAGCTCACCCACTCTGCTTATTTTGCTTTTATTTGGCTGTGTCTGTGTGTGTTTGCACATGTTACCATAGCACACATGTAGAGGTCAAAGAACTTTGTGGAGAAGGTTCTTTCCTTCTGCCCTTACCAGGGCTTGAACTCAGGACATCAGGCGTGTGTGGCAAGTGCTTTTACCCACTGAGCCATCTCAGTGGTCCTATGTTGCAATTTTGTAGGCTTCTAAGTGTGTGGCATAATGACCAGTTAGTGGAAACAAAGTTCATGATGAGATATATAATTCACGGTTAATATTTAGTTTGTAATTTTTGTTAAATGTGTACAGCTAGCCACTTGAGGATTTTTCTGTTGATTACAAATATTCCTTACAACTTGTCTAGACACCCCAGCTCAATGTCAAGGACTTTAATAAAGCAGTTGGAATGTCGCTTATTACACGGCAAAACGTTCTAGAGTCATTTGACATTTCTTTTCCATTTGCTAGCCAATTACCAGCTGTCAGGGCATAGTAAATAGTGTAACAGATTTCAGTCAGAAGCTGTCACCCCTGCGTGTATTGTCCTTCCTAATCATGGGCAGTGATTGGCCATATGAATGGGTGATGTTAGTCATCAGCTTACATCTGTGTTCCTGATGGTACGAAATTGCCACTGGATTCAGTTACCAGGTGAGGTGATCAATGCAGGCACCACAAACGAGTTGCAGACCGTCATGAGTCATGAGTGTTCCACTCACCTTAACAAGCCTCTCTCTGTTTCTAGACAGAAGGAAAAACTGACAGCCAGCTTGCAAACCTCTCTACATGGTAGCCTTAAGGCTGACGTTCCGTGTTGTTACTATCTAATACCCACAGACTGTTTATATGACAGGGATTCCACTCACAACTTTATATAAAACAGTTATTTTAATCTTCACAAAACCTGTGGGTTATTGGTTCTGAGAGTTCATATATATATATATGTATCCTCTATGTACAATTTTATAAGTCTATGGTAGCACTGAGTGTATCCCCTGCCCCATTCTGAAAGCTCTCTTCTGCCACATCTTGCATTTTGTAATCAATGAATGAGGGTTTAGAGGATCTTTAGTAACTCATTGTCCAGAACAGCAGAACCTAGAGTCAAGCTTAAGCAGTTCAAGTCTATGAGCTTTTCTATTTCCCATGTCTCTGCTGAATGGATGCTGTTTGGTGTTTACTGGATAAGTCAGTTAGGAGTGTGTCAAGATATAAATAACTAAAATCCAACACACAGTGGTTTACAGAACAGCAATATATTTTTCTCCCATAAAAGGAAAGATGGAGAGATGTTGGCATAATGCCCCATCAGCATCAGTACCAGGGTTGCTGCTTCCCTGACCTTTCCTTGAAGCAGCAAAAGTGGCTGCTTCACTGTTAAGCATCATATCGACATTCAGGACCCAAGAAAGAGAAAGAGTTGCCAATGGCCATAACTGAAAATTTATCACAAAAGCCAACGTTTCCTCATTTATACACATCTTGGTGAAAAACTGGGCATAATATCGCCTTTATCTGCAAGAGTAACAGGCAACAGGGAAAAGGGAGCTGGAATGACTGACGGCCAGCCTCAGAGCTACAGAATCTATGGATTATATAGGCCTCTTTCCCTTCATTCCTATTAAAAAGCTCAAATACTTGGTCGATGTATTTATTCTTCCTTTGCTTTCTATGTTTGTGAACAGTAAGAGGAAGCTGTGCTTCCACTAAATGCGTTGGACTCACTTGACACGATTAACAGAATCTCCTGCAGACCTGAGAGAAAAAAATGGATGAATGTCAGCCATTTATCCAACAAATACCAAAGCACTCTGCTTGACTCTGGGTATGGATTAGTGACCAGAACAAGAAAGAAAGGAAGGGAGACAAAAAGAGAGATCAAGAGGGAAGGAAGGGAGGGAAGCCAAACTGAGGGAATCTTCCAGAACACAAAGCTGGGAATGAGGCCGTTCCCAAAACTAGAAACCACAGTTCTGAGATACTTCAGAAAATCTGTGCTGTGGCCTGGGTGCAGCTCCATCCTGCACCCTGCTTTCCCTTTGCTGGCTTAGCAAATAGACTATAGTGGCCCACATTGCCTGAATTTTCACACTCTGTTGAAACGAACAACTCACACTAAACCACATTTTCCAGTCTATAGTTCGGAAACCAGGGAGACAGAATTTGACTGCATCATCCAGGAAGAGTTTCACCCTTGCAGGTGAGGGCTGAGTGACAGGGGTCATTTGAGTGAAGCCAACAGCTTGAATTAAAATATCCCATAAAGCTTTCTGTCGTCACCACCCCTCTCCAGGCTAGTTGATGCCCTCGTTGGGCACTTAGTGGTGTTGGACACTGCCATTCACCAACCACACAACCATTCCCATCCTCACTCCACAAGTCCGGAAGTTAACTGTCTTGAAAGACACACTCATTTAGCTCTGAAAGAATGGGCTAAATCAGGATCATTTTAAATATTTTTCATCACTTTTGTCTTCTAATGTGTTATATTTCCTTGCCCCCTCCACTCCCCTAACCCCACCCCTCAGCCCTACCAGCCCTTGCCCCTGTCTTTCATGGAATGGGAGGAGTACAGCTCCCTTCTCACATTGGGCCAAGTCCACAGGAGCCAACACTTCCATTACTATGTTTGGTTCCAAAGTACATACTGCAGTGTGGCTCAAGATACTCTTTTATAACCCATATAATCTATAAGCCCAGGAGATATGATTAACTTGGGGTTTTTTGTTCTGAAATCTTCTCTACAACTCTGAATGAATGTTTTTCCATTCAGGGACAAAGTGAATATCTGACCTGCTGCTAATTTTTATTTCTGCAGGCTGTGGACTCTCCACCACGGGCAGGAGGATGGGCAGGCTGGGGATCCTGGGGGAAATCTCTGCTGTCATCTGCATCAGCCACAGTAGGTAAGTGTTGGGTGTTGTATCAGAACAGAGTTCAGAAGCTTGATGGGACAAGAGATGCTGACATAGCATATATTGGTGGAGTTTAACATTTGCCCATGAGAAATCCATTTTCAGTGTTCAAGTCAGTATTGTTTGGGGTGGGATTTGGAAACCGTGTAATGGGGTTTCAAACCACTATCTTTTATTATCCCCTAAAGTATAGATTTAAGATATAGATAAATGCATATGTACACACATATTTATGCATATACATAACACAGATGCACACACAGAGTTTTTTAAAGATTGAGTCTTACTGTGTAGTCTAGGCTGACCTTGAACTTGTGATTCTCCTGTGTCAGCCTCCTGAGTGCTGGAATTACATGTGTGTACCACCACACCCAGCTTACTTATAGTTATGTGTTTATCATCCAACTCTAATAGTTTTCGTTTGTTTGTTTTATGTCACTTTGGTGTTCTGTTTGTTTGAGAGAGGGCCTTGCCATCCCTTGAATGCTTTTAGCTGAACAACTCTTCTTCTCTTTGCATAGTTAAACAAATATTCAGCATCAGTTTTCCCTTTTTGTCTAAATAAAAAGGAAAATAAATTTTTAGCTTTAACATAGTACAACTATATACAATAAGAACCATCATCAAGTAAGAATTTCATCTATAATATCTAGTCCATTTGCATTTGGAAAATTCATAGAAAATACTCTATCCTATTTTGGTGAATCCAAAGTTGTGTACCTAATTTGCTTTCTGTCCTAACTTGTATTACCAACCCAAAATGAAAGCAAACTCCATATGGAGATTCTTCAATACCCATCATCCTTCTATGAAGTAGAATGGTGCTGCCAGGAGCAGATAGATGTGTCTCACTGCCATGAAAAGTCTTAGGTTATTAAACATCTTAAATGCCATATTCTGTAGGTCTCTGAAGCATTTGAAGATCACCTATCTATCTAAAATATAACTGTTTAACTTTGAAAACATATGTAACATGTTTGATTATTATAGATGATTACTACTAACCTGCATTCTTAAATTATCCTAAACATTCTGTAATAATAGTTTTCAAGAACTAGAACTTTATATTACATTTTTAAATGAACTGCATAGGCACAACACCCTAAGCCTTGCCTATCCTTTCTCCTGCCTTGCTATTGGCCACTCAGCTCTTTGTTAGACCAGCAGTAGCAGGTGTTTTATACAGGCAAAGTAACACAGTTTCCCGAGTTAAATGCAACATAAAAGAATGCAACACATCTTTGCATCATTAAAACAAATGTTCC
>LOJH01019004.1:21526-33111 GCA_001685095.1 Ellobius talpinus | reverse complement strand
CACACAGACAGAATATTGTATACATAATAAATAAATAAATAAATAAATAAATGTGAATAAATGGCATTGTCATTGCAGGTCTGTTAGACACAGGTATGGATGTAACAATAATTTCATCAGAAACTTGGCATCCAAATTGGCCTCTTCAGGCTGTAAATTTTCTGTTTTGAGGGACTGGAACTTTATCTTGGGTAAAGCAGAGTATGAGATGGGTGAATGTATAGGGCCAGAAGGACAGAGAGGAATATTAAAACCACATGTGGCTAACATAACAATGAATTTTTAGGGACATAATTTGTTACAGCAATGGAATACTCAGGTTAACATTTCCCCAATCTTACAAACAAACCATAAATTAACATATGTTTCTGGGAAAAATATTACAAGATATTTTAAAGGACAGTCACCAACCATTCAGGTGGTACAAGAACAGGGCACAACAGCTGCTAATATTTTCAAAGTCACCAATAGCCCTACCTTTAAAATGGTTGATAGAAAACCCTGTATGGGTTTCACAGTGGCCTTTAACAATAAACTGCAGGCTTTAGAACAGCTGGTACAGGAGCTACTAGATGCTTATCATGTTGAAGAATCAACTAATCCTTGGAATTCTCCTGTAATTGTTGTTAAAAAGAAATCTGGAAATGGAGAATGCTAACAGATTTAAGAGCTGTTAATAAGATGATTCAGCCAATGGACTCTCTACAGTCTGGCATTCCTTTGCATTCTTTATTACCTAAAGTATGGTCTCTTAAAGTTACTGATTTAAAAGATTGTTTCTTCACTATACTTTTACAAGAAAAAGGCAGAGAAAATTTGCCTTCACAGTGCCTACTTATAATAATTCTCAGCTTGCTAAACAATATCAATGGAAGAGTCTCCCACAGGGAGTGTTAAATAGCTCCACCCTGTGTCAATGTTTTGTAAGTCAGCCATTGGAAATGATACATAAGCAATTTCTTGAAGCTATAGTTTACCATTACATGGATGACATTTTGTTATCTGATTCAAATGTAGAATACTTCAGAAAGAAAGTTTGAATAAATAAAGAAAATTTTGCCTTGTTGGGCAGTTACAGATTGCTCCTAAAAAAACAGAAAGAGGAGATTCTATTCATTATTTAAGTTATAAAATAGGTTTACAAAATTTAGACCCTAAAAGGTGCAAATTAGGAGATATAGATTACAGATACTTAATGACTTCCAAAGATTGCTAAGAGACATTTCCCATCTGCAGCACATTATTGGGATAGGTCTTAAACAAAACCTTAGATGGTGACAAAGACTTAATGAGTCCCAGGAAATTATTAGCCGAAGCTGAGAGAAAATTGGCTTTGATAGAAGAGAAATTATGGAAGGCACATGTGGATTGTGTGGATCCAAAGCCTAACTGCGTTCTGGTCACATTACCCTCCAAACATTCCCCTATAGGAATTTTAATGCAGAGGGAAGCTATTATCTTAGAATGGATCTTTTTTCTACATAAACCAAGTAAAAAATTAAAAGCTTATGTGGAAAAGGTCTCTGAGTTAATTCTATGAGGAAAATTGAGACTTCATCAATTAGTAGGAATAGACCCAGCAGAAACTATAGTACCTTTTAATAATGATGAAATTGACAAATTATGGGGGGAAGTGAACCCTGGTAAAGAGCTTGTAGTAAATTTTTTTGAGAAATTAAAAATAACTATCCCAAAAGCAAGAGAATTCAACTTATAAAGAGAACTAACTTGATTATTTCTCTCATTGTATGGGACACTTCAATAAATGGAGCCTCTACATTCTATATTGATGCAAATAAATAAGGAAAGGCAGGTTACAAATCAGAAGATCTAAGTGGATCAAAGCCATTATGATTCTGTTCAAAAGTCAGAATTATGTTATTCTCATGGTACTGAAGGATTTTTAAAGAACCCCTCAACATAGTTACTGATTCACAATATGCAGAAAGAGTTGTTTTGCATATTTAAAGAGATGAATTTATACCAGATGATGCAGAACTGACATCATTATTTATTCAGTTACTAGATATAATCAGGAATAGGCATCCTCCCATATACATAATGCACATTCGATCCCAAATGGATCTGCCATATCCTCTAGCACAAGGTAATGCAGAAATTAATCAAGTATTTATGGGAAATGTACTGAAGGCCTCAGAATTTCATTAAAAAGATCATGTCAATACGAAGGTTTAAAAAAATTTTCAGGCAGGTAGTGGTGGTGCATGCCTTTAATCCCAGCACTCGGGAGGCAGAGGAAGGCAGATCTCTGTAAGTTTGAGGCCAGCCTGGTCTACAAGAGCTAGTTCAGGGACAGGTACTAAAAGCTACAGAGAAACTCTGTCTCGAAAAACCAAAACCAAAACCAAAACCAAAAATAAAAACCTTTTTCATCACATAGCAAGTCAAGAAAATTATAAGAAAATGTCCTACTTGTTCTTTATACAATCAAACACAACTACTTGCAGGAAGTAACCCAAAGTGTACTCCAAGGAATGAAATCTGGCAGATGGTTGTGTTCAATTTTGTAGAATTTGGAAAACTCAAATATGTACACCACACTATTGATACCTATTCAGGTTTTCAATGAGCAACTGCTTTGAGTTCATAAAAGGCTGATTCAGTAATCACTCATTTGCTACAAGTTATGGCCATCATGGTTATACCTGTACAAATTAAAAACAGACATTGCTCCAGAATGTCTCTTGTAATATGAAACCGTTTTTTGCTTATTATAATATAAAACATATTACAGGTATACCACACAATCCTATAGGGCAGGCAGGTATAGAAAGATCAAACTGAACTATAAAAGATATGTTAAACAAACAGAAAGGGATGATAAAGACCCCCAGAAATAGATTGTATAATGCTTTATTAACTTAGTATTTTCTAAATGACAGTGAGAAAGAAACAACAGCTGCAGAGAGACATTGGTTAGTAGAAAAAACTACAGAATCAAATCATCTGATATACTTTAAAGATTTACTGACTGCTGGGTGATGGTGGCACACGCCTTGAAGCCCAGCACTCAAGAGGCAGAGGCAGATGGATTTCTGTAAGTTCAAGGACAGCCTGGTCTACAGAGGTAGTTCCAGGATATGCTCTTAAGCTACAGAGAAACATTGTCTTGAAAAACCAAACCCCCACCCTCCAAAAAAGAAAGAAAAAAAAGAAAAGAAAAAAGAAAAAAAAAGATGCATTTCTTCAGAATGGAGACCAGGACATGTTATGTTTCTATAGGAAAGAAAAAGCTATGGATACCATCAAAACTGATAAAAAAAATTCTATCTGAACAAGAGACACCTCTTAATTAGAAGAGATGATAGTCCATTAAGAACCATGGCCATTTAATCTAAACTAACCTATAAAACTAACAAATGCTTTTAATTTGATCACATATATCATGCCAAAAGAGAATCTCTTCAAAATTAGGGTTGGGGAAGGGTTTTGATTCTGTATGTTCAGGAGAATAAAGGTACCCAGTTAAAGAATCTGAAGAACACAGGACAAATGAGACAACTAAACAAAAATACAGAAAAAAATGTCTCAAGAAAAAGAGTAAACTGGCCTATTGGTAATATAACATTTCCAACAGGATAAAATTTCATAAATCTTCCCAGATGTTTGTTTCTGCTGTTCTCTACAGACATATAATACAATTGGTCTTTTTGTAGTCCCAGTCTAACTAAAAATTAAAGCTGGCTTTAGTTGCAGTGTGGCTCTCTTCTTCTCTAAACCCAAGCATGCTTACTAAAGTGAAATCCAAAAATCTCTGTCTCTTGTCAGAAGAGCCACCTGATATGGGACAGAAGAAAACAAATATTTAAGGACCATTATATGGCTACTAATATACATTTCTATCTTGTTCAAAGTATTGTACTTATATAGTTCATTTAACTTTGTAATCAAATTTTTTAGTCCTTGAAAGTTATTATTACCAACTACTTAGGATAATAAGAAAATACAGGTTAGTAAATAGTCAACTATTAAAATCTAACTTGTAGTCACATTAGATATGTTTTCAAGGTCAAACAGAGATACATTTTTAAATAGACAGGTCATCTTCAAACACTTCAGAGATCTACACAATATGGCATTTAAGGTGTCTTAATATCATTGGTTCTCTTTTCTTTTCATGACAATGAGGCATATCTGCTCCTGGCAGCACCAATCTGCCTCAGAGAAGATAATGGACATCAAAGAAACTCCACATGGAGTTTGCTTTCTTTGTGGCAAAAGTAAGCCACTAACTGGGCAAGAAAGTAGTCTTGCCTCAACTGCTGACAGAATGCTGTCCTAAGGGGACAAAGCAGGACACAAAAGAAAGTGACCACCAAACCTTGCCCAGACAAGGTAGGACAGTCCTTCAAAAACCCTGCTTCATAGAAGAGTTTGTCAGACATTCTAGGCCTGTAGGCTGAAGATGGATGCCCCAACATTGCAGAGGAAATTTGAGTGACTGTCCAGGAAGTCAACTGTTTCTGCCATTTCTCACAATTTTTGGAAGTTGCTTGCTTGTACATACTGCTTAATTAGTTAATTAATCATAATCAGTTAATATTATTTCCTTCTTGGGTCTCTGAGGGAGCTGAACACTAGTTATTTGTCAAATGCAAATGGACTAGACATTGTTGATGTAGTTATTGGCTGTATATATTGTATATAGTTTTCTTGTATTAGTTGTAGCCTTTTTGTTTTAGACAAAAAGGGAAATATAGTGATATATTATTTCTGTTTTTCATAAATAAAGCTTGCCTGAAAGTCAGTGCAAAGCAGCCACACTAGTCAACCATATAGGCCAGGCAGTGGTTGCACATACCTTTAATCCCAGCGGCCGCACTAGTTAGCCATAGAGGCTGGGTGGAGCACACCTTTAATCTCAGCACCAGAGAGGAATATAAGATGGGAGGAGACAGCTCTCACACTCAGTCTTATTCTGAAGATTCGTGGGGGGCAGGATCACCATTTCAGTTTGAGGTAGCCATAAGAGTCAGTGGCTGGCTGCTTTGTTTTTCTGATTTTCAAGTTGAACCCCAAAATTTATCTCTGAGTTTCTATTGCTTGTGCTACAGGGAATTCTTTCAAATGCAAAATGTAATGATTATTTGGAATACTTAGGAAACTAATCCATTTGAGGAGTTTGACAGAATTTTTAACGTTTCAGAGTAAAAAATTTAAATAATAATTTGAAATTTAAAAAAATCAAAAAAAACTCTGGGCCTCCCTGTACTCTAGTTATTTCTTCAAACTGTCTGAATTTTTCACCTAAAACTCAAACCCTTCTTTGTTGAGGTCACTGACCCTATGAGCTGTGAGACGCTGCTGCTATCAAGGGCACCTTGCAGAGTGAGCGCCAACCGAGTGCCCATCACCCTGCAGTTCCATCTGTGCTTGTTGGCACGGGCAGATTCACTGAACCTTCGAAAAGAGGTTCATGGAGAGATGCATAGGGTTGCCGAGCCTCTGCCTATCCACTCCGCATGACCCCCAACCTGCTTTTGCCTTTGATGTACATCGTCTTACTGCATCACGAGTGTGCCAGAAGCTGGCTGTGGCTTGGCAATGGGGGTCTGCTTCTTGAACGGCATCTTAGCACACTATGACCTGTGTGTGTATGTGTGTGCGCAGGTGGGAAGGCAGCCTTGGGCATCATTCCTCTGATGCCATCTACATGATTTTTGAGATAGGGTCTCTTGTTGGCCTGGAAGAAACTTTCTTAGTTTCTCTTCCTGTTGCTGTGATAAAGTACTCTGGTAAACACAAGGAGATAGGGTTTATTGTGGCCCACAGTTCAAGGGCACAGTGAAGCATGGCAGAGATGTCAAGGCCACAGGAGCTTCAAGCACCTGGTTATATCCCATCAACACAAGAAGAGGAATGCAGTGCCGTGCCTTGGCTCAGTTCCCTTTCTCTATTTACACAGTTCAGCATTCCAGCAAGGGAATGGTGCCACCCATAATGAGTGGGTCCTCCCACCTCACTTAGCATAATCAAAAGAGTCCCACATGAGCCTCCCTAGAGGCCCGTCTCCTAGGTGATTCTAACACCCATCAAGTTGTTGAGCTGACAGTAACTACTACATGTCATGGGACTCTGGGGCTCTCACAACTGTCTTCCTGACACAGGGTTACAGGAACATGGTATTACACCTAATTTTTTCACATGGACACTGGAGATTGAATTCATTCATGTCATCAGACTTGCACAGTAAGAATTTTATTGACCAGACTATCTCCTCAGACCAACATTTAGATTCCCTGTTTCACTTACATGATCCAGCCCATTGGCTCGACTCAACCTCAGTATTCCTTGGTTGTCATGGCTTGAGAAAAACCTATCAGGTTTAAGATTCATGGCAGAACAGATGTGTCTTAGCTTTGCACAGCTTTGGGTGACTTTCAGTATTGTCTTTATTTACAGAGCCATGTATGTGCATCTCGGCCACACCCACTCCCACACCCACCATAGGAATAGTGTGTGCACACATTAGCTTGACAAGCATCTACCCATGTCCCATGATGCCTCACCCTGATGAAAGCCAGATGCCCAGCATGGTGGCATGTGCCGATAGTCCCAACACTTAGGAGGCTCAGGCACGAGGATCATTGTGAGTTTGAGGTTAGTCGGGACTACACAGTAAGACTGTCTCAAAAAGTATTGTGGGTGAGTGTGTGAGATGTCTTAGTGGGTAAAGGCACTCTTGGTGAGCCTGATGACCTGAATTCAATCCCTAGAATCCACAAGGTGAAAGGAGAGAGCCCACTCCCACAAACTGTCCTCTGACCTTTACAGATGCTCACGACACTCTCATGCCCTACACTGAAGTGACCTGACAGGCAGCTGTGCCACCACGATTGACAGGATCTGGCCTATTCCTGGAGTGGTTTGGGGGAAAACGTGTATGAATTCAGAAGCAAAAGAAAGGGCTGGGCTGTTGAGTTTCTGGAAAGGTCCTGTGTACTGAAACAGCAATAAAAAACAAGCTGATCCATCTGGACTAAGCTGGAAAAACAAAGGAAGCCAAAGGCAGGGCAGAGAGCTCTGCTGGGAAAAAGCCAGGCCCATGCTTGATATCCTTCAGGTTATTACTGTCTGAAGAATGAGAAGCTTGTCATTTAGAGGGTTTATAGACTGGCATCTGTAGGTTTTACACATGAGCCTGGGCAAATTTTCAATGCTATGTGTGATGATGACAGCAAACACTGAACCACTGTGGTCTGAAAACTCATCTGGTTGAAACGGCACCTGCGAGACCATGGAGTGTGCTTGAAGTTAGAAGACAGGAATATCAAGACAGATCCAGAGAGTGACTGGGGGTGGAAGGCCCGGGGATTGGTGGCTAGCACTTGTGTGGCACTGATAAATAATCCATATTGGCCTTTGGTCCTGAGACTGCAGCGCTGCCCTGAAATTTTCTCACTTTTGGGGATGGGGAAGACTGAGAGAGAATGTCTGCAAATGGCACCTCAAAGTCCACTAAATCTTCGAAGGGTTAAAACCAGCTGTGTGCTGTTTTCAGGTGTGGAGCAGGCTGAATGAGTCTGATGTGATTTAGTCTTCAAATATACAATGTTCAGAATTAATCAAATAAAAGAAGAGCAAAGACGCCTGTGGTGGTTTGAATGACCCCCATGGACTCATGTTTGAATGCTTCACCCATAGGGAGCGGCTCTACTATAGGTGTGACCTTGTTAAAGGAAGTGTGTCACTGTGGAAGCAGGCTTTAGGGTCTTCCTTATGCTGAAGGTAGGGCTGGTGTCACAGTCTTCTGCTGCCGCTGCCTTCGGATCAAAGAGAACTCTCAGCTCCTTCTCCAGTACCATGTCTGCCTACATGCTACCATGTTTGCCCCCATGATAAATGGACTAAACCTCTGAAACTGTAATCTAGCCTCATTTAAATGTTTCTTTTATAAGAGTTGCTGTGGTCTGTAGTAGCTTTCTTTTGGGCCACCAGCCAGCTCCCAAATCATAACATGGAGACTTATTATTAGTCATGACTCCTTGGCCTTATCCTATGCTTCTCCCACTAGCTCTTTGATGTGGGATTCCCCTCTGTATGCTGTGAATGTCACTGGTTAATAACGAAGCTGCTTTGGGCCTATTGTAGCGCAGAATGGGGCAAGGCAAGAATTCCAAGCAGACAGAGGAGAGAGGGAGTAGGTGAAGACAGAAGCCATGTAGCCACTGTAAGAGACAAATGCCAGATGCAGAATGAAACCTTACTGGTAGGCCACAACCATGTGGTGATACACAGACTAATAGAAATGGGTTAATTTAAGATATAAGAGCTAGCCAATAAGAATTTTAACCTAATAGGCCAAGCAGTGTTATAATAATACAGTTTCTGTGTGATTATTTTGGGTCTGAGCGGCTGGAAAACAAACGAGCAGCCTCTTCTAACAGCTCTTATAACTTATTTTATCCTGTTTCTCTTCATCTACATCTTACCTCAGGGCCTTTTCCCTCTCTCATTCTGTATGTCCTACTCCATGTCTGTCTGTCAGCTGCCTGCCGGGCTGGCCCTGGGTGTCTCCCTCTCTTTCTCCCTTGTTCCCCCTTTCTCTCTTCTCTCCTTCTACTTATTCTGTTACTGCCAGACCCACCTATTCCTCTACAGCCTCGCTATTGACCATTAAGCTTTTTTTGTTTGTTTGTCTTATTTTTCGAGTCAGAGTTTCTCTGTAGCTTTGGAGGTGTCCTGGAACTAGCTCAGTAGACCAAGCTGGCCTCAAATTCACAGAGATCCACCTGCTTCTGCCTCCCTAGTGCTGGGATTAAAGGCATGCACCACCACTGCCCGGCAATCATTAAGCTTTTTATTAGATCAATCAGGTGCCTTAGGCAGGCAAGGTGAAACAGCAACACATCTTTACATAATTGAAGTAATATTCCACAACAAAAACTTGCATTGTCATCTAGCCCTCACATTCATGCCTACACACGTATACACATTCTCTCACACATGCACCTGCACACACATGAAAATTCATACACATATGCAAATTCACACATATAAGGATGTCTTTGAACTACACAGACTGAAACAATGATTCTAAAAATGCCTATCAACTCCCACGTTGCCTATCTTGTGTGGAAGGAAAATTAAGCTGACTTTTTTTGTCTACTGTAGCAATAGAAGGAGCAGAACCATCAGCAATGTTTAATTATTCTCTGGGTCTTACAGCTATTGACTAAAAGAATGTCTAATCATGAGGCCAGCATGGTGCCAGAACAGAGCACAGGGGTGTGAGAATGAGTGCTGAGCTCTATATAACCAGCTATAACTGGGAATGAGAACACTACCCCTCCTTACCCTCCTAAAATATGATGGTTGACAAGGTGATGGATGATGGGCCTATCAGTTCTGAAACCAACAGCTGAAAAGACCCTGATGAGATTCTGGGTGAGCAAAGAAATGTTGGACTGAATCAATGAGCAGCCAACCAAGGCTCTGTCCGGGGCTGTGTGACAGGCGAGGTATCCATCAAACAATGCAGCTGACACTGTTATAGGTCATATGATTGCCATGTTAGCGGAAAGCCACAGTTATCCACAGGTCCAGAAAATTCCCTTGTCTAGTTTTCAGTGTCTCAAATCTAAGGCAATCCATACACCCAGGATTTACAGGTCAGAGTTCTGCTGATCTATAGATAGTGGTCCATGTCCAGACATGAAGGGCAGACAGAGATGGTCAATGCTCTCCTAATTCAATTCACTCTCGGATAATACCGTGTAGGACAACGCTTTGGTAGCTTATGACTTTCCAAGGAAGTGAACCCAATTTTCTCTTGAAGTTTCTTTTACAAAAATTCATGAAAACCCCATAAATTTGAAAGCCTTTGACATATTTTCCTACCAATTACCAACTCTTTAGTTTAACACTAAAATCACAAGCAGAAAGGTCAGCATATCAAAGAAAGAAATGCTTGTGGGGTCGGGGCTTCCATTTTGAAAGTTAGGAAGTCAGGTTTCAAACACAAGTTAGAACAAATTGAAAATCATTAAGAAAGAGTAATTAGTGGGTGGATGGGACTTTGTAATGGCTGTCACTTCCTTGGAGTCTTCTGTAAGGAAATTCTGGTTTGTCTGTATGGGTAATCAATATACATAAAAGATGAAGGCATCCTGGGTTCACTACAATGAGGTCATGCAGTGGTAACAGGCACTGTTTAATAGGAAAATGAAGGTGCATCTTTTGGGGGGGTATAAATTATGCCACCAGCAATTTATAGCCTGCCGTTCCTACACCTTGGTTCAGCAGGTAATTAACAAACAACCCAGCTTTGTGGACCTAAGTTCCACTCCACATGCATGTTCATGGAAGAGCGACTTTGTGGGATGGCCACGCCCCAGAAGCCAAATGACGAGCACTCATATCAGTCAATGAGCAAGAACGGGGCTACTGAAAACAGAGGACCAGGCACTCTCACAGCGCTGAAACCCGACCAGTGATCTGATGTAAAGAGATCCTGTTGGGGACTGCAGACCCTCAGACCTTGAATTTTCTGGAGTAAACAACTTGTTTTCCTGTGCTTGCAGCTGCTCTGGGCACGAGACCCTCATGAGTTCCTGATGGCAGGGGAGTGGTTTCTGGTGGGCTTGCAGCTAAAAAATTCCGAGAGCTAGGGTGTGGCCATTAGTCAAGGAGAGTCCTATATAAGCTGCCCTGGAACATTCTTGTTTCAAGGATGACCCGTATCATCTCTCTCTCTCTCTCTCTCTCTCTCCCCCCCCTCTCTCTCTGTGTGTGTGTGTGTTTCAATCTCCAGCCCCTCGCCCAACTCGCAAACAGTCCTGTGATGTACAGGCAGTACGGTACAAGATCCAAGAGCCCTGACGACTCCTGACTCTACAGGATCCCTGACGCATCCAGGACCCAAGAAATGAACCACTGCGGGTGAGTGAGAAGGCCGGGTGTCACATTTTCACAAAGTCAAAGATTATAATGGCTCTCTGAGATCTTTACTGTCTTTTGTGGGTTTTAGTTTTGTGTGTGTGTGTTTGTGTATGTGTGTATGTATGCACAAATGCACGTGCATGAGCATATTTATGTATACAGAAGTGCACATGCATGTACAAATAGGTGTGCATGTCTGTGAAAGTCAGGGGACCACACCTCAAGTGTTGTTGTTCAGGGACTGTCCACCAGGGTCCCTCACTGGCTTTGAGCAGCCAAGCAGGAAGTGAATCTCAAGGCCCTGCCTGCCTCCCTGTCCCGAGTATGGACATTGCAAGTGTGCATATCACACCGGCTTTTTTTTTAATGTGGATTCTGGGGTCAATTTCAGGTCCTAATAAGCCCTTTGCCTACTGAGGAATCTCCTCAGGCCTGCCTTTTGTTTGTGAGTGTACCCTTCAGGCTTCAGTCTCAGTTAACAGCATTCTAGACTGCTTTCCAGCTTTCCCAACCAACTACCAGCACAACCCACAAGACATTTCCCCTAGCTTCTTGTTGGAGGATTGGTACGTTGCCAGGAACCAGCCTCAGCAGAGAAGTGGGTCTCGAATCTGGGACGTCTGGAAGACGAAATGAGTGTATGAGCACAGGATTCTGATGCAAGCTGACAGGCTATCAGCTGC